>MJUU01020739.1:69436-79628 GCA_002080025.1 Modiolus philippinarum
TCAATCGGTCATATTTCAAACATTAAAACTTGCTAGACCGATTTTATTTCACCTCGGAATTCAGCTTCATTTAATGCACTTGCATATAAAATTTCATCGAAATCCGGAAACTTTTTGATTTACGTACCTATTACCTTACTAGTATCAGGGTCGTCTAAGTAGTTTTAACCTCAAACTCAAACTATAAATCAATATCAAAAACATAATATGTATATATATATATTATGAAAGGATGTTGAATAAATAAACATGAGACCATAACACTATTGTTTACTCCAACTGCAATAATTCTTATGAGCTGTATGGCCATTTCGGAAATTAATTCCTCATCAGCAGCACTAGAACCCAAACAAAGGAAATCCATAATTTCAAAAAATGTTCAAAATGCATAAAACCTAACGGAATCCGAATAATAAATATGTTTACCGGGCTCTATGTATCGTAAAATATCAATCCATGAGCCATAATTTGAAGCACAGGGGCAAGTGAGCGTAGCGGACGAGCCTCAAGCTTTATGTTCCGGCGAGCGGGATGATATTTCACAACAAAGCAGCTGTCAAAAGCCCGATAACTTGTTTATCATCCATTATATTTGTATTTAAGATTTGTATTTATTGAACTGCGGTTTCAAATTTTCCCAAAGTTGCGCGGGAAATTCGACATACATGTTATTCTCGCCTTTTCAGCATTTTTCAGCTTCAAAACATGTTTTGTAAATTATTTATCATTTTACCGGCAAAGATGACTATTTTGACGTCATATTGTGAAAACGTCGAAGCTCTGCTACAGGATATATCAACGACCAAGTTTCTACACAATTTTTCTGACGTACAGTTTATCTATATATTTGTGTGATCATGATTCTGTTTTGAATACCTAATCGGAAAGAACAAATGTAATAGATGTTTATTTTTATCCGTTTGATTTCGTGTGAAAACTTGAAATTTGAAACTTTGGGAGAATCGCTTGATATATCCAGGTCGACCTCTGATTTTTGTGGAAAGACTCTGCAGGTTGATATGATATAACCATGGAGAAGGATGATAAATTATGGAACATGATCAAGAACGAGTTTTACAGCTTACGAGATCTCCTAGATGATGTTGATTTTTGCAGCTTAAAATACGTTAGTATGTATATGTATGATATGTATGATTAGCTGTATGTTATGTATATATGTATATTATGAATGATATCGCTTGAGGAATTTGATTAGTGGAGAGCTGATCACAAGACCCACTGTATATCAAAAAGTTATATCTCATGTTACTAAAAATAGAAATGCATATCGCATGTTTCTATGAATGTTTATAACCTTGTTTAATTTATTTAATGCATTTTTCAAGAATCAATTTCATGTACATAAACACTGTAATTATGTAATAGTGCTAATTAACTTTTTAATATATGAGTTTTTGAAATATATCTTGAATTTGATAATATAGACAAAGGATAAACATGTCCTTTTCAGTGTTCGTGTAAATTAATAATAATATTGTAGTCTGTGCATGAGGTCGATACGATGTTATATTATATATGGTATAAGTCTCTATTATTCGCATTGGCTAATACGGTCAAGTGATTTAAGAATATTCAGTATATTTCAGCGTTGTTTCTAATCTTAGGTTATATTGACGCTACGTTTCTATTTTTAAGTATATTGACGCTATGTTTCTATTTTTAGTTATATTGACGATACATGTCTGATTGGACTTTCAGACTAAAGTTTTTCACTGAGAAAGGTCTTATGAAAAATTATTTAAATATATATTGGAAAACGCTTTACACATTAATAGGAGTTTCCGCCGGAGAAATAAAAGGGGATATTTAAATTTGTCTACAGAGCAACCACTGGAATCAATGAAAAAATATTGTTGTCATATGCTTTTATTGCACACTTCACGTAAACATGCTAATAAAAAGGCTTACTTGTTTGTTTTTGTTTTATTTGCAAATATAAGAGAAATGTCGGCATTTATTTACCCTTTGAGCACTCATGTAACCCATTCTAAATGATGGCAGTTCCGCACACGCCTTCAAATAAAGGTTCTATTTCTAATTAAATTCCCATGTATTGACAAAATTATCCTCCACCAAATGTAATGAGATACCACAAAACTACATAATGTAATATAAAAATGATGGACCTTTTACTCTCATTTAACCCATTCTAAATGATGGCAGTTCCGCACACGCCTTCAAATAAAGGTTCTATTTCTAATTAAATTCCCATGTATTGACAAAATTATCCTCCATCAAAATGTAATGAGATACTACAAAACTACATATGTAATATAAAAATGATGGACCTTTTACTCTGTCAATATGTCAAATATGGACCTGTTAGGAATATATTGACCTCGGACTTCGTCCTCGGTCAATATAAACCTAACAGGTCCATATTTAACATATTGACTTCGTAAAAAGTCCATAATTGATAAATATCGACCTCATACACAGACTAAAATTGTATAATATTTCTTACTTCATATTCTTGATTATACAAAGACAATTAGGCTAAATACTTCCCTGAATTAGCTATTTGATTGCGACTTTTCTTTCTTTTTTATAGAAAACATTTAATGTTCAAAGAAAGCCTCTCCTCCCATCCTTTTAGGAAATTATAATTCAATACCTTTTTGTAATCTTGTCATAAAGGTGCATTTGGGACGTAGGTAACCGCTCCATTTTCCATCTAACTGACATGTCCTGGTGAGGACTCCATATTCTGATACGCCCGAGTAACAAAAATAGTCCACTGTATCAAATAGTGAAGTACCAGTAAGTATTCGTGCCGAATTGGAAACACGGCCAGGGTCTCCACAATCAACTGTCGGTCTAACTGGTGCGGAAGTAGAACTTGGCGCAGAAGTAGAACTTTGCGCGGAAGTAGAAATTGGCACGTGTATTGTAGGTGAGATAGCAATTTTTGGATCTACTGGACCAATAATAGCAATATTTCCACCGGTACCAACTGGATTATTTGGCGTTGACGTAGTTGTTGCTGTCGGTAAGATTCCACCAATTATTCCTGTCCCTACGTTTGTGCTTGGAATTAGATTGTGTTTCCCTATCGATGATCCACTACTTCCTGTTGCAGTGCTAGAATTTGAGGTTGCTGGTAATCCAATATTTCCATTAGTTATGCCAGTTGCAGTATTCAGTGTACTATTCACTGAAGAAGATCCAAACACTGTAGAACTCGAAGATCCATGTGGTGCTGAAGTTATGCTTCCAGAAGATGCACTCGAATCTCCAACTACCAATGATTTGCTAGAACTATTTGATCCAGACTGTGTGCCTGTAGGACCTGATTGGGCAGTGATGGTTCCAGGACCTGTAGCAATCTTTATTTTGCTAATACTACTTGATTCAGACAGAACATTCATTGGGATATTACTGGCACCCTCTGTTGTACTAGGGATATTACTGGCACCCTCTGTTGTGCTAAGGATATCAATGCCGCCCTCTGTTGTGTAAGGGATATTACTGCCTCCCTCTGTTGTGCTAGGGATATTACTGGCGCCCTCTGTTGTCCCAGACGACAGTGCTGTTTGTGATCCAGTCACATCTAAAATAATAGAAAATGAAGTTGTTTTGATGCGACATAATAGTTATGATCGTTTAATCCCGTCTTTGTACTAATGTATACCTTTATTTTACTTAATAATCAAAAAACTATTTTAAACATAATGCATTTATAACAGACAGTGGCGGATCAAGACTTTCGCTAAGGGGCCCGACCCTGGCCTGAAACCAAATTTTTTTTATAGACCCTAGGAATTTTTTAAATTTTCCAAGCTGCTCCTTCCCCCTTGGATCCGCCGTTGACAGATCATTTCTCAAAGTTCAGTGCCTAAATTTTCCATAAAACTGCACAAATCCCTTTTGCATTGCTTATACTCATCAGTTGAATGTAAACTTGAAGCATTTTTCTACCTTAAAATTGTCTCACACCATTAAAGATGGACACTTCAAAACAAACTAATGAATCATTTTAAAAAAATATATTAAAAATATATATTAATCAACTATTCAATAGCTTAATTTTGATAACATAGAATCATTGATACACAATAAACTGTCTCACAATAAACTGAAAACAGTAATTGCAGATTTAATACATCAATGTTTCTGCACAAAAAATGGAGAACGCAGATACACCTTTTTAGTTATAGGGAAAGAAAAGACATATTTTGTTAAGAACCACACTGATTCAAACAAGAAGTACACTGAGACTGACGTAATCAAAATGTTAGAATTTTTGATCCACAATGTTTTTGTCGAATTCGGAGGTCGTGTTTTCCAACAGACAATACGGATTCCTATGGGAACAAACTGTGCACTGCTTTTAGCTTACCTTTTCCTTTACTCGTACATGGCCAAGTTTTTACAAGGGCTTATTCAAAGAAAACAAAAACATTTAGCCAAGTCCTTTCATTTCAGCTTCCGAAACATAGACGATGTTCTTTCTCTTAAAAATCCTAAATTTAAGAAGTATTTACATCAGATCTATCCAAATGAGCTTGAAATTAAAGAAACAACTGAAACACCTACTTCAGCTTCGTACCTAGATCTTTTGACGAAGATGGACGTTTGAAATTTAAGCTATATGACAAGCGTGATGATTTTAATTTCCTAATTGTGAACTTCCCCTTTCTTAGCAGCAATATACCTACCTCTCCAGCCTATGGAGTGTACATTTCACAGTTGATTCGTTACTGTCGAGTGTGTAGTTTGTACAGTGATTTTTTGAAAAGAGCAAAATCTGCTTAGTCAGGGATTTGTTCAACCCATGTTAATTTCATCCCTCAAGAAATTCTATGGCCGTCACCATAACATCATTGAATGATGTGACGTGTCAGTATCCCAAATGAAAGTGGACATTTTCAGCTAGATTCACGCCTTCCCGGATTTGACCACCGACTTTTACATTTTCCCGGATTGAATCACTCACAGTGTGACGGGTGCTGTTAACAAAGCAGGACATGCTTACCCTTCCGGAGCACCTGATGTCACTCTCAGTTTTACTGGAGTTCACACTGTGAGTGCCTTTGTTTTGAATGTTGTAATTTCTGTTTCTGTGCTTTATATCTGTCTAACGTCATTGTTTTTTTGTGTCTAACGTCATTATTTTCTGTGTTCTCGTTCTAGCCGTGTCTTTGGACTTCGATTTTTGTAAATTTCACTCCTTTGTTCCTTCGGTATTCTACTGCCGTTGTTTTAAGATTCAACATAAGTGTGCAACTGGTGGTCTAAGTATCTGAATTTACAAATATCGATATCAAACATATATCAACAGCAAACTTTTCTAAATGAGCGACAATTTGTTTTTATGATTAGGGGAGGGGGTTTGGAAGTATTTCTAAGAAAAAACTGAAGATCAGAAATTTGGTGAAAAAAATTTAACAGGCTAGGAGGTAAATGAAAAGAAAACAGGATGAGTACATTTTCAGGCATTGACCCAATAAAAGATAAAATTATTTCCAGAGAGGAAATATTGGCTAGGCTCGTAGTTTTCATGAAAAGATATCCAGGATAAGATGTTCCTTCTAAGTCGCCGCCCCCATAAAATCATTATCAAATAAGTTTTTGGTCCACTATGATACCATATGTTGATCTTCTTGACCAATCGAGAACAGCTCGTTTTTAATAAAAAAAAATACATTAACCACACCAACAAATTATATTCAATAAAAACAAACAAACAAATCACCATATCCAGATGTTGTTGCTGTAAAACTTGATGGGTCATTGATGCTTCCAGAACCAGAACTTGAACCTATAGCAATCACTGGACTTGACCCAGACTGTGTACTTTTCACACTTGATCGGTCATTGATGCTTGCAGAACTTGAACTTGAACCTATAGCAATCGCTGCACTTGGCCCAGACTCTGAACTTTTCACACTTGATGGGTCTCCTATTGTGCCAGACAGGATTGGTGTTTGGAGTCCAGTTACATCTGAAATGTCATTAAAACAAAGTTATTCTAGCAAGTCCATTATGTTCTTAAATTTTTAGCAGCATTATCAATCAAACATATGCCGTATTGTTTTGAGATGTTTATTTCATAAGTGATGTCAGGTTGGAGATTTTTTCAACATGATATAAACCAATGTAAACTTATCGTGATATAAGTATTAAACGTACTCTAAGAGGCATTGATAGGACAATATCGTACCCTAAACTTGAAATTCATGTGTGTATATAAATTAGAGTTATAAGGAAACTTGATTTTATTGTAAATCATGAAATATGAATACTAATTAGCGACTTGGTCAAGATGAAAAATAACAACCAAAGCGTTATTCCATTACTTTATTTTACCATGTATTTGTTGAGATTTTTCTCATGTGCATTTACCCTATATTCCGTCATTGCTTAGTAAAAGGTTTAAAAGAAAATTAAGCTATTGATACTATCCAACATTTTTGTTACTTTATTGCACTGTAATATAAACACTTTATATATGTATCTTAATAAGTATGCAGATGTAATTGATATGTTTTGATTAACAAAAAGAATAATAACCAAAACCCTTGAAAGTATAACTTTCCAAAAGTTACTCGTAATCATTAAAAAAAGTAAAGCAAAAATTGTTGTGTTTTAGACGAACACCCACCTATACTGAGTATAATCCTCTACTGGATATATGGAAGTAGGATGGGTACAAATATGTTACCGTCATATGCCTACATTTTTTATGGGCAAAGTAGAATTACTTTTGTCTTTTACTCCATATAAACCATTGTCATGTTACGATACCGTTTTATGTAAGAAAAAATGATCACAGGAAACATCTACAATGGCTGAAAATTATAATTACATGCCACAATCTGCTACGGATTAAACATGAAAAACACAAATAAGACGAAAGACAAACGTAAGCAACGATAGGAACTCGGGACAGTAGGAGTATCGGCACTATTTAAAAGCCAGCGGTAGGGTTAAATCGGTTTATTGGTACCCAAACCTCCCCTTTATCTGTCCCGTTTCCCTATAGTACAATAAACATAAGAATAAAACCCAATACAGGTAGACTACTGACTCCATGACCACAATCTTGATAGGAGAAAAAATGACAATGCGTAATTTTGAGAGATGGGTCAAGGGGTGCTTGATGCTTAACTGTCGGCTAGCTCAAGGGACCTAGTATGCTGGTAAAACATTGTCGCACTAGGAAATAAACATCAAACTCCAAACTTCCCGAAGGTAGACAGTAGACATCAACAGTAATAATCTGCTGAATATTTACAGAAATTACAGCCTCATTCTGCTGAATATTTACAGAAATATCTGTAAATATCCATGCGCGTCAGCAATTCAGTACTTTATTCTCAAGGTATCGCCCTCTTTTTATGTTCTAACATTTGTGCTAAGCTAAGTGTAAAAAAAGAGACCTTGCTGTTCAAAATATACTAACGTTAGTATCCCAAAATAAAATGAGGACTGCTTTGTCTGACCATTAGTTCATGTGTAAAATGACGTTTTATCTACTAGTAAGTATATTTATAAGATAAAAAACGTACCTCGAAGTAAAACAATGTAGACAATTATCAAACTGTGGCACCTCATGTCCAAAGTATATATGTTTAACCTGAAATATACAATAACATCTTCTAAATATGTAGATAACTCACTTGGTCTGTTGCCTTTTGTTCTGTATTGCTTAACTCAAAATGTTTCTGTGGTAATATTGTATTTTTCCGGTTTTTTTTTTGTTTTTTGTTTTTTTATTTTTTGTTTTTTCTTTTTTTTTTTTCTTTTTTTTTACCCACGAAATCCAACAAAATGTAGAAATTCTGATGGATACAAATAGTGCCAAACTTTTATAGTCGTATGATAAGCCCCTTTGTATTTAATTCTTACATGGGGAAATACATCGATTTTACCTCCTGTTTACAGAATATACAATCAGTTGACACCTCATTCTAGAGCCTTTCAAGATTGCTTAGACTAACGGTTCGGTTCTCACTTATTTTCCAGATTATCAAAACCAGACTTTTTGTAGCACCAATGTTATGTCAGTCCACACCTTTATGACATTGTAATAGATGTGTTGGTTAAACTTCTATTGTGTCCTCAGTCACAAAATGATGAAATTAAGTGATTGTAGCAATGTAGAAAGGTTCATAGAGAACTGCACATATGAACATGCAGTTGAAGTTCAGGTCCAGCATAATTGGTGCAAAAATGCCATGTGCAATGAAGGGATATGGAGTAAATGCACATGAGACAAAGTCTCTACAATGAAAAGCGGATGTTTGACCTTACAATAAATAATATGAAATCGACATTTATCACGACCTTTCAGAATAAACAAAAACAAAATTAACAAGTAATAACTGTGTTCGCAAGCGAAACACAAAAGTCTCCAAAACGAACTCCCATATCGGATACCAAGGCATTATGAGACTCCCTTTTGAAAAAAAATTTGGGTAGGGGTTTCCCCTCATAACCTATGTAAAAAAAATACTTTCTGGTTTTGCTTTTATGACAACCCAATGCTCTTTTGTCCATTACATCCAATTTCAGACCCTTTCAAAATAAAAATTTGGGCAGGGGTTCCCCTTATAACCTATTTAATACATGTTTCTCAAAATTCCCTTTTTGTCAGAAAACTCAATTTTTCAACAAAAAATACGTTTCTGGTTTTGTTTCCATGGCAAAAAAGTGCTCTTTTATCCATTACACCCAATTTCAGACCCTTTCCAAAAAAAAATTTGGGCAGGGGTTCCCCTTATAAGCTATGTAATACATATTTCTCAAAATTCCTTCTTTTTTATCAGAAAATCTGATTTTCCCAAAAAATATGCTTTTGGTTTTGTTTCCATGGCAACCAAATGCTCTTTTGTCCATTATATCCAATTTCAGATCTATTTCCGAAGAAAATTTGGGCAGGGGTTCCCCTTATAACCTATTTAATACATATTTCTCAAAATTCCCTTTTTTATGAGAAAACTCAATTTTTCAACAAAAAAAATGTGTTTCTGGTTTTGTTTCCATGGCAACAAAGTGCTCTTTTGTTCATTACACCCTATTTCAGAGCCTTTCCAAAAAAAATTGGGCAGGGGTTCCCCTTATAATCTAAGTAATACATATTGTTGTAAGTAAAATACTATTATCAACAGAAACTACTATTTTCCCAAAATTTCTATTTTTTGGTATGGTTTTCATGGCAACGGTAATTATTTCGAAATTTCCATTGCTACGGAACCCTTTCTTAAATGACCCTAACCTTTCTGATGAATTTTCATGGAGCTAGTGTTAATAGTTTTTGAGAAACAGTGAAAAAATGGTGAAAAACTTTCAAAATTTCAATTTCCCATAGGGTTACTATAGGACTACCCCACCCCTTTTTGATACCCTCAAAATTACCCTTAATGGACCCCCTTTTGAAAAATTTTTGATGATTGCACATCTAGATACATGGGGCTAATATTGAAAGCTCTACGTCTGATGGTCTCAGAGATTATGCGCGGACAAGTTCATTGAGACGAGAAGAAAGGGAAAGAAGAATAATAAGAAACGCAACAAAAACAATAAGTCTCCCAACTTCGTTTGGGAGACTTAATGATAACATACGCGTTAAATATGGAAATTCTAGCATGAAAGTGTAACGGTTACCATATTTCCGGACCTACTTCATAGTAACATCAGGGTTAACCATTATGAAAACAATAAACAAAGACCAACCATAAAAAACATCACGCAAGGATGCGTTTCAAGAGTGAAAGTTTATAGTACAGTATGTAGGATGTAGTAAGCTGCAGAGAACATTAAACAGTGAACATTATCCAAAATGGTTCGGACATCTATGCTCTCTACAACAGAACAACTTTCTATGATAGCGCCATTGTATGTTGAAGAGAGCACAAATGCACAATATTGGTATCTCAGATTCAGTTCGGCTTTTCATATATTGTTCTTTTTTTTATTGTATAACAATTTATTCATATATTTAGTGATTGGCATGAAAATGTCATACAGGAATTTGTTTGTTGTTATCATCATTTAGCTTGCAGGAAATTGGACATTTGTTTACACTATGTAGAATAAAACATTTCTGGTATCAACAATAACAATATTACTATACTCAACAACAGGAGAAACGCACCACTTGTTTAATGTTGTTTAGCTCCCCAAATGTAGAGAACACTCGAGTCGATTTTTGTCAAAAATGTCTCAT
>MJUU01020739.1:80541-97409 GCA_002080025.1 Modiolus philippinarum
GTAATCAACTGAAGCAAAATTTTAGAAGCTGTTTTTAAAAATACACATTGTTGACATCATGAATCCTCTCGTGACATCTCTAGCCACATGTTTTTATAATGTATCGTTTTATTATGCAAAACTCCTGCAACAAAATAAAAGTAATTTATATGAAGGTGTGTCGTAATTATGACAAGTTTACATAAGAAATGATTAACAGTTAAGAAAGTGCATTTTCCTCGTAAATCTTGGAAATTTTTGTAAGATAAACTGGGTATCTAATTTTGACAAAAGTCAAGGAGGTCGATATATACATTTCAGATCTTAAAGATGGATTGCAGTGAGTTTGAATTTGGACTACTTTAATTCTGTACATAGTGTTATTTCAAAGGGTTAAAGGAAAATGGTAATTGCGCCCACGTCATTTCGTGATAAATAAATGGAATTATACACATATATTGCAGTTAATTTGCATTTCTGGAGATGATAATTTCCACGAAGTGCAGTTAGTATTATTATACGTTCCGAAACCAAAAAAAATCAAAACAATCTGCCTAGGAAGAGATGATTATACCTGTTCTTATAGCTCCCTTCAAACATCAAGTGTGTGATTTCTTAATTCAAGGCTGTCATTCGGTTACGCCGATAAAAATGATCGTGAGGGATTTTAACGGCGGTTAAGGATTGAGAAGAGATCGTGAGGGATTTGGTGACACCATCGTGAGGGATGTTTATCGAGAGAAATCTTACAAGGTCACATTTCATTTCAAAATATTTATTTATTAGGGCAGTTATTCCCTTAAATATATATATCTGTCAAAATGGTTTAACTTAGTTAATAGAAGTGTTTCGAAATAAAAGTTTAAAAGTCTACAGTTTTTGCACATTTACAAAAGGCGTCATCGTCATCAACATTTTCAAGGACTACAAAATGTAAACAAAGGCATATTTTTGCAAGATTGTGAAGATTTGGTTGATATTTATTTGAATGTTCATACAGTTATGATAAGTACAATATTGTCTGGAAAATTGTATCCAAAAATATATTTCCAAAATACAAGCAAAAAAAGATTATTCCTAAAAAAGTGAAATTTCAGATCGTGAGGGATTACGTTACACCTTTTTATGATCGTTAAGGATGATCGTGAGGGAGTACATGCCGCTTGCCAAGATTATAAAATTTGTGAATATTTAAACATATGATGAATATTTTGAAACCCTGTCTGCAAATAATAATGACACTCGAACAAGCATCTTAACGTTATATTGGAATGAAAAGCGTAACAGGCACCAGAAACGGATGCTTCAAATAAGGGAAAATCTTTTAGAACGTTAAAACATAAAAATAATCACATCACAAATACATATAATAATATACCGGGATCAAGTACGTTTGATATTCGACGTTCAATATTCGACATTCAGAATTATGAATATCAAACTGAATATCAAACGGTAAATTATTACCGTTTGATATTCGTTCGATATTCATGATAATTGTTATGAAATGAAGCAAAAAAACTTGAATATCGAATGAATATCAAACGGTAAAAAAGCAACGTTTGATATTCATGTTTATTGCAATTAACTGAATAAAAGAAATATGAATATCAAATGAATATCAAACTGAGATTTTTGTCAGTTCGATATTCGTTTTACATTCGTTTCCGGCCTGTTTATGCAACTGGGATGAATATCGAATTAATATCAAACTGAAATTGTTTCATTTCAATATTCGTTTGACATTCATTTCCGGACTCTTCATGCGGTATACAACGGATTTGAATATCAAATGAATATCAAACTGGGATTTTTTTTCATTTCGATATTCGTTTGACAATAGTTTTCGGGTCATTCATTGAATGTACAACATAGATAAATATCAAATGGATATCAAACTGAATTTTTTTTCAGATCGATATTCGTTTGACATTCGTTTTTGGGTGATTCATTGAATATACAATGTAGATGAATATCAAATGAATATCAAACTGGGATTTTTTTTCATTTCGATATTCGTTTGACAATAGTTTTCGGGTCATTCATTGAATGTACAACATAGATAAATATCGAATGAATATCAAACTGAAATTGTTTCAGGTCGATATTCATTTGACATTCGTTTCCGGAGTATTTATGCAACTGGGATGAATATCGAATTAATAACAAACTGAAATTGTTTCAGTTCGATATTCGTTTGACATTCGTTTCCGGACTCTTCATGCGGTATACAACGGATTTGAATATCAAATGAATATCAATCTGGGATTTTTGTCAGTTCGATATTCGTTTGACATTCGTTTTCGGGTTATTCATTGAATGTGCAACGTAGATGAATATGAAATGAATATCAAACTTGAATTTTTGTCAGTTCGATGTTCGTTTGACATTCGTATTCGGGTCTTTCATTGAATATACAACGTAGATGAATATCAAATGGATATCCAACTGAATTTTTTTTAGTTCGATATTCGTTTGACATTCCTTTTCGGGTAATTCATTGAATATACAACGTAGATGAATATCAAATGAATATCAAACTGAGAATTTTGTCAGTTCGATATTCGTTTGACATTCTTTTCCGGACTATTTATGCAACTGGGATGAATATCAAATGAATATCAAATGAATATCAAACTGAAATTGTTTCAGTTCGATATTCGTTTGACATTCGTTTCCGGACTGTTCATGCGGTATACAACGGATTTGAATATCAAAAAGAATATAAAAGTGGGATTTTTGTCAGTTCGATATTCGTTTGACATTCGTTTTCGTTTTATTCATTGAATGTGCAACGTAGATGAATATCAAATGAATATCAAACTGAAACTTTTTTCAGTTCGATATTCGTTTGACAATCGTTTTCGGGTCATTCATTTAATGTACAACGTTGATGAATATCAAATGGATATCAAACTGAATTTTTTTTAGTTCGATATTCGTTTGACATTCCTTTTCGGGTAATTCATTGAATATACAACGTAGATGAATATCAAATGAATATCAAACTGAGATTTTTGTCAGTTCGATATTCGTTTGACATTCGTTCCCGAACTATTTATGCAACTGGGATAAATATCGAATGAATATCAAACTGAAATTGTTTCAGTTCGATATTTGTTTGACATTCGCTTCCGAACTGTTCATGTAGTATACAACGGATTTGAATATCAAATGAATATCAAATTGGGATTTTTGTCTGTTAGGTAGTCGTTTGACATTCGTTTTCGGTTTAATCATTGAATGTGCAACGTAGATGAATATCAAATGAATATCAAACTGGAATTTGTTTCAGTTCGATATTCGTTTGACAATCGTTTTCGGGTAATTCATTGAATGTACAACGTAGATGAATATCAAATGAATATCAAACTGAGATTTTTGTCATTTCGATATTCGTTTGACATTTCTTCCCGGACTATATATGCAACTGAAATAAATATTGAATGAATATCAAACTGAAATTGTTTATCAAACTTGGATTTTTGTCAGTTAGGTATTCGTTTGACATTCGTTTTCGGTTTAATCATTGAATGTGCAACGTAGATGAATATCAAATGAATATCAAACTGGAATTTTTTTTCAGTTCGATATTCGTTTGACATTCGTTTTCGGGTAATTCATTGAATATACAACGTAGATGAATATCAAATGAATATCAAACTGAGATTTTTGTCAGTTCTATATTCGTTTGACATTCGATCCCGAACTATTTATGCCACTGGGATGAATATCGAATGAATATCAAACTGAAATTGTTTCAGGTCAATATTTGTTTGACATTTGTTTCCGGACTATTTATGCAACTTGGATGAATATCGAATGAATATCGACCTGAAATTGTTTCAGTTCGATATTCGTTTCACATTCGTTTCCGGCTTGTTCATGCGGTATACAACGGATTTGAATATCAAATGAATATCAAACTGGGATTTTTGTCAGTTAGGTATTTGTTTGACACTCGTTTTCGATTTATTCATTGAATGTGCAACGTAGATGAATATCAAATGAATATCAAACTGGAATTTGTTTCAGTTCGATATTCGTTGACAATCGTTTTCGGGTAATTCATTGAATGTACAACGTAGATGAATATCAAATGAATATCAAACTGAAATTTTTGTCAGTTCGATATTCGTTTGACATTTCTTCCCGGACTATATATGCAACTGAAATGAATATCGAATGAATATCAAACTGAAATCGTTTCAGTTCGATATTCGTTTGACATTCGTTTCCGTACTGTTCATGCGGTATACAACGGATTTGAATATCAAATGAATATCAAACTGGGTTTTTTGTCAGTTAGGTATTCGTTTGACATTCGTTTTCGGTTTATTCATTGAATTTGCAACGTAGATGAATATTAAATGAATATCAAACTGGAATTTTTTTTCAGTTCGATATTCGTTTGACATAGTTTTCGGGTAATTCATTGAATATAGAACGTAGATGAATATCAAATCAATATCAAACTGAGATTTTTGTCAGTTCGATATTCGTTTGACATTCGTTCCCGAACTATTTATGCAACTGGGATGAATATCGAATGAATATCAAACTGAAATTTGTACCGTTTGATATTCGTTCGATATTCATGATAATTGTTATGACATGAAGCAAAAAACTTGAATATCGAATGAATATCAAACGGTAAAAAAGCAACGTTTGATATTCATGTTTATTGCTATTAACTGAATAACAGAAATATGAATATCAAATGAATATCAAACTGAGATTTTTGTCAGTTCGATATTCGTTTGACATTCGTTTCTGGACTATTTATGGAACTGGGATGAATATAGAATGAATATCAAACTGAATTTGTTTCAGTTCGATATTCGTTTGACATTCATTTCTGATTTCTTCATGCGGTATACAACGGATTTGAATATCAAATGAATATCAAACTGGGATTTTTGTCAGTTAGATATTCGTTTGACATTCGTTTTTGGTTTATACATTGAATGTGCAACGTAGATGAATATCAAATGAATACCAAACTGGAATTTTTTTCAGTTCAATATTCGTTTGACAATAGTTTTCGGGTCATTCATTGAATGTACAATGTAGATGAATATCAAATGAATATCAAACTGAGATTTTTGTCAGTTCTATATTTGTTTGACATTCGATCCCGAACTATTTATGCCACTGGGATGAATATCGAATGAATATCAAACTGAAATTGTTTAAGGTCGATATTCGTTTGACATTCGTTTCCGGACTATTTATGCAACCGGGATGAATATCGAATGAATATCAAACTAAAATTGTTTCAGTTCGATATTCGTTTGACATTCGTTTCCGGACTGTTCATGCGGTATACAACAGATTTGAATATCAAATGAATATCAAACTGGGATTTTTGTCAGTTCGATATTCGTTTGACATTCGTTTTCGGGTTATTCATTGAATGTGCAACGTAGATGAATATTAAATGAATATCAAACTGAGAATTTGTCAGTTCGATATTCGTTTGATATTCGTTCCCGAACTATTTATGCAACTGGGATGAATATCGAATGAATATCAAACTGAACTTGTTTAAGTTCGATATTCGTTTGACATTCGTTGCTGGATTATTTATGCAACTGGGATGAATATCGAATGAATAACAAACTGAAATTGTTTCAGTTCGATATTCGTTTGACATTCGTTTCCGGACTCTTCATGCGGTCTACAACGGATTTGAATATCAAATGAATATCAAACTGGATTTTTGTCAGTTCGATATTCGTTTGACATTCGTTTTCGGGTTATTCATTGAATGTGCAACGTAGATGAATATCAAATGAATATCAAACTGGAATTTTTATCAGTTCAATATTCGTTTGACATTCGTATTCGGGTCATTCATTGAATATACAACGTAGATGAATATCAAATGAATATCAAACTGAGATTTTTGTCAGTTCGATATTCCTTTGACATTCGTTGCTGGATTATTTATGCAACTGGGATGAATATCGAATGAATATCAAACTGAAATTGTTTCAGTTCGATATTCGTTTCACATTCGGTTCCGGACTGTTCATGCGGTATACAACGGATTTGAATATCAAATGAATATCAAACTGGGATTTTTGGCAGTTAGATATTCGTTTGACATCAGTTTTCGGTTTATTCATTGAATGTGCAACGTAGATGAATATCAAATGAATATCAAACTGGAATTTTTTTCAGTTCGATATTCGTTTGACAATCGTTTTCGGGTCATTCATTGAATGTACAATGTAGATGAATATCATACTGAATTTTTTTTAATTCGATATTCGTTTGACATTCGTTTTCGGGTAATTCATTGAATATACCACGTAGATGAATATCACATGAATATCAAACTGAGATTTTTGTCAGTTCGATATTCGTTTGACATTCGTTCCCGGACTATTTATGCAACTGAGATGAATATCGAATGAATATCAAACTGAAATTGTTTCAGTTTGGTATTCGTTTGACATTCGTTTCCGGACTGTTCATGCGGTATACAACGGATTTGAATATCAAATGAATATCAAACTGGAATTTTTGTCTCTTTGATATTAGTTTTACAATATTTTTCGGGTAATTCATTGAATGTACAACGTAGATGAATATCAAATGAATATCAAACTGAATATTTTTTCAGTTCGATATTCGTTTGACATTTGTTTTCGGGTAATTCATTGAATATACAACGTAGAGGAATATCAAATGAATATCAAACTGAGATTTTTGTCAGTTCGATATTCGTTTAAGATTCGTTTCCAGGTAATTCATTGAATGTGCAACGTAGATGAATATCAAATGAATATCAAACTGGAATTTTTGTCAGTTCGATATTCGTTTTCGGGTCATTCATCGAATATACAAAGTAGATGAATATCAAATGAATATCAAACTGAATTTTTTTTTCAGTTCAATATTCGTTTGACATTCGTTTTTGGGTCATTCATTGAATATACAACGTAAGTGAATATCAAATGAAAATAAAACTGAGAATTTTGTCAGTTCGATATTTGTATGACAGTCGTTTTGGGGTAATTTATTGAATATATAACGTAGATGAATATCAAATGAATATGAAACTGGAATTTTCGTCAGTTCGATATTCGTTTGACATTCGTATTCGGGTCATTCATTGAATAAACGACACAGATGAATATCAAATGAATATCAAACTGAGATTTTTGTCAGTTCGATATTCCTTTGACATTCGTTCCCGGACTACTTATGCAACTGAGATGAATATCGAATGAATATCAAACTGAAACTGTTTCAGTTCGATATTTGTTTGACATTCGTTTCAGGACTGTTCATGCGGTATACAACGGATTTGAATATCAAATGAATATAAAACTGGGATTTTTGTCAGTTAGGTATTCGTTTGACATTCATTTTTGGGTAATTCATTGAATATACAATGTAGATGAATATCAAATGAATATCAAACTGAGATTTTCGCCAATTCTATATTCGTTTGACATTCGTTCCCGAACTATTTATGCCACTGGGATGAATATCGAATGAATATCAAACTGAAATTGTTTCAGGTCAATATTCGTTTGACATTTGTTTCCGGACTATTTATGCAACTGGGATGAATATCGAATGAATATCAAACTGAAATTGTTTCAGTTCGATATTCGTTTCACATTCGTTTCCGGACTGTTCATGCGGTATACAACGGATTTGAATATCAAATGAATATCAAACTGGGATTTTTGTCAGTTCGATATTCGTTTGACATTCGTTTTCGTTTTATTCATTGAATGTGCAACGTAGATGAATATCAAATGAATATCAAACTGGAATTTTTTTCAGTTCGATAATCGTTTGACAATCGTTTTCGGATCATTCATTGAATGTACATCGTAGATGAATATCAAATGAATATCATACTGAATTTTTTTTAGTTCGATATTCGTTTGACATTCGTTTTCGGGTAATTCATTGAATATACAACGTAGATCAATATCAAATGCATATCAAACTGAGATTTTTGTCAGTTCGATATTCGTTTGATATTCGTTCCCGAACTATTTATGCAACTGGGATGAATATCGAATGAATATCAGACTGAAATTGTTTCAGTTCGATATTCGTTTGACATTCGTTGCCGGATTATTTATGCAACTGGGATGAATATCGAATGAATATCAAACTGAAATTGTTTCAGTTCGATATTCGTTTGACATTCGGTTCCGGACTGTTCATGCGGTATACAACGGATTTGAATATCAAATGAATATCAAACTGGGATTTTTGTCAGTTAGATTTTCGTTTGACATCAGTTTTTTGGTTTATTCATTGAATGTGCAACGTAGATGAATATCAAATGAATATCAAACTGGAATTTTTTTCAGTTCGATATTCGTTTGACAATCGTTTTCGGGTCATTCATTGCATGTACAACGTAGATGAATATCATACTGAATTTTTTTTTAATTCGATATTCGTTTGACATTCGTTTTCAGGTAATTCATTGAATATACAACGTAGATGAATATCAAATGAATATCAAACTGAGATTTTTGTCAGTTCGATATTCGTTTGACATTCGTTCCCGGACTATTTATGCAACTGAGATGAATATCGAATGAATATCAAACTGAAATTGTTTCAGTTCGGTATTCGTTTGACATTCGTTTCTGGACTGTTCATGCGGTATACAACGGATCTGAATATCAAATGAATATCAAACAGGAATTTTTGTCACTTTGATATTCGTTTTACAATCGTTTTCGGGTAATTCATTGAATGTACAACGTAGATGAATATCAAATGAATATCAAACTGAATATTTTTTCAGTTCGATATTCGTTTGACATTCGTTTTCGGGTAATTCATTGAATATACAACGTAGATGAATATTAAATGAATATCAAACTGAGATTTTTGTCAGTTCGATATTCCTTTGACATTCGTTCCCGAACTATTTATGCAACTGGGATGAATATCGAATGAATATCAAACTGCAATTTTTGTCAGTTCGATATTCGTTTGACATTCGTATTCGGGTCATTCATTGAAGATACAACGTTGATGAATATCAAATGAATATCAAACTGAGATTTTTGTCAGTTCGATATTCGTTTGACATTCATACCCGGACTATTTATGCAACTGGGATAAATATCGAATGAATATCAAACTGAATTGTTTCAGTTCGATATTCGTTTGACATTCGTTTTCGAGTAATTCATTGAAAATACAACATAGATGAATATCAAATGAATATCAAAGTTAGATTTTTGTCAGTTCGATATTTGTTTGACATTCGTTCAAGGACTACTTATGCATTTTGGACGAATATCGAATGAATATCAAACTGAAATTGTTTCAGTTCGATATTCGTTTCACATTCGTTTGCGGACTATTTAAGCAACTGGGATGAATATCGAATGAATATCAAACTAAAATTGTCTCAGTTCGATATTCGTTTGACATTCGTTTCCGGACTCTTCATGCGGTATACAACGGATTTGAATATCAAATGAATATCAAACTGGGATTTTTGTCAGTTCGATATTCGTTTGACATTCGTTTTCGGGTTATTCATTGAATGTGCAACGTATATGAATATCAAACCAATATCAAACTGGAATTTTTGTCAGTTAGATATTCGTTTGACATTCGTTTTCGGGTAATTCAATTGAATGTAGAACGTAGATATATATCAAATGAATATCAAACTGAATTTTGTTGCAGTTCGAAATTCGTTTGACATTTGTTTTTGGGTCATTCATTGGATGTACAACGTAGATGATTATCAAATGAATATCAAACTTTAATTATTGTCACTTGGATATTCATTTGACAGTCGTTTTCGGGTCATTCATTGAATATACAACGGAGATGAATATCAAAGTGTGATTTTTGACAGTTCGATATTCGTTTGACATTCGTTCTCGGACTATTTATGTAACTGGGATGAATATCGGATGAATATCAAACTGATATTGTTTCAGTTCGATATTCTTTTGACATTCGTTTCCGGACTCTTCATGCGATATGCAACGGATTTGAATATCAAATTACTATTAAACTGAAATTGTTTTAGTTCGATATTCGTTGGGCATTCGTCATTCATTGTCTGTCTGTGCATCCGAAACTTTGACCTTTGCTATAAGTTTTGAACTATTTAAGATACACTTTGCAAGTGCGTTGGTCTAGTCAAGAGGAATACAAATATGTAAAAAACAAAAATTAGGTCAGGTCAAAGGTCAAGTTTACAGAGGTTAAAAAGAGGTTGAATTTGATGTTTTCCCATATTTGACTGTAGAATCCGTATCATTTGTCTTATTTAGACGGGGTTTGCTTTATTTAATTGCTAATAAATTTGCGCAACTTACGTATGCTGACGAATTGGAGGTAGCATTTACCGTTTTTGAGAAAGAAGGGTCCCAAAGGGGGCCAAATGGTTATAAATTAATTTTTAATTTGTTGTCAGACCTTGATGCAGTAATTTTCTGTAGATTTCTTTTAGCAAGTTTAAATAGACACATTGAACAATGAAAACCTTTTTTTCAATAAACAAGAGGCCCAAAGCGGCTCCACCAATTTTATAATACAGGTGTTAGATTTGGAGATTTTATTAAGGAAATAAATAAATTTTTACTATTGAAAATATACTTTTAATCTTGGCTGGTGTATTAGTCTAGTCAAGAGGAACATAAATATGCAAAAAAATGTCCAAATCAAAGGTCAAGCTAGGTCACAGAGGTAAAAATAATTAAAATTGGCAGATTTCCCATACAATTGACTAGAACCTGGGGACATATGTAGTGTTTCACAAACACATCTTGTTCTTGTTTATTATGTCTCCCCTTCGCCGATGGGAGACATATTGAATTACCCCTAAATATGTCGCCAAAGACGTAGTAATTTATGTTTTTGAGGGAATTCGTGTCCTGGATAGAACTTTTTTGTTTAAAGGCTAGTGTGTTCATATTTGGTATGTATATACATTAGATCATGGCGGAGTGTCACATAATTAGGTCACTGTGTCCTCGAACTTCAATGTCAAGGTCAAATAATTGAATACTTTATGACATTTTTGTGTTAGGCAGAACGTCTTTTTCTGATAAAGCCAAATGTGTTCGTATTTGGTATGTATATACATCAAGTCATGGATGAGTGTCAAGTCAAAGAATAAGGTCACTGTCACATTGACCTTGAATGTCAAGGTCAAAACTTTGTTGCCTTTTTTTAATTGGACTTATATGTTAATGTGCATTTGTATTCTTTTAATATTTTGCAACTCGCACCCTTTATACATACTAATATTATAAAGCTTGAAGAGAAGAAATGGATAATACTTTTTGCAAACCCGAAGGGTGGTCCCAAATAAAAACGGTTGATATCCCCACCCCTCTAAACCATATATTTTCTTATTACTCATGATTAAATGAATTGGATTTTGCATATGAAAATCACAAGGGATTGTCCCCACTCCCTAACATCCCACCCTTTTAAAGAATTATATTGTATCTTGAAACTGGATGAGATACCTACCCTTAGACCATATATAGTCATATTACAGTAGTGAAACGTGTCACCCTAGAACACCTGTCCTCCCATAGACCTAATGTTAACATCTCTAAATTATTCCTGATTATTCAAATGAGCTTATCAACCACGCCCATTTTCTTATATCCATAAACCCTACTTCAAAGCGTCACGAATGTAGGGCACCTTAAACGCAGTGAAGCGGTGTGAGAGTTGTGGGACGCTTGGGGTGGGGCAACCAAGCTTCAGTATTCTAATCCAAGCCTTTTCTATTGTTTTATCTTGTTTTTAGTTCTCCTCTTGTGTTGTATTTCAATTCAGTCATTTTTGATTTTTTTTGTCCGGTACTTCAGTCTTTTCTATGTATTTTCTGTATTAATGGGTAATACAGAACCTAATCTAAACATTTGCATTGGCATTTATATCGATTTGTATTCGTTTGTGATACCTTTTAACTCTTTTGTTATCCCAACCGATTTCAGTTTTCTCCCTTTATTTTGTGTAATCTGGTGTCCATGTTTTTCCTTTGTTTTAACATTTACCCAAATATTGCATTTGTTTACCGCTCTCCGTCTTGAGTGTTTTATCCCGTTCTGTATCATTGTTGATTTTTGGTGCATTTCCCTCATCGTTCCCTGTATCTATATACCTTTCTTTCAATTAGGCAATAAATAATCAACTAAATTACAGATATATACATATTTTATTTTCCCCGTCATGAAGCAAACATGGGTCGGAGAGCCATCCACATGATGCCTTTGCAATCTAAAATCCATAGGGTGGCGTGCTGTAATCGCCCATGGTTACTCTTTTGTCAAATACGATTCTATAGTCTCTATCTTGATATATGGATAGGAGTTTCATATTATCTCGCATGATCCGGAAATTTTCGCTCATGGTTTTCACATCGTTTCTGTTGTTTATCACCATGTCTTTAATCGTATCGAAGTTGATGATCAGGATATTCTTGTACTTAAGTGTTATTCCCTTCACTTTACATGCAGTTTCGGTTCCATCGTTGTCCGGTGCTGCTAATCTGTAGGCATTGTTTTAGGTCCTCCGGTTACAAATTCCGTAATTCTATTTCCAACTATCTCATCTGTTAGTTCTCCTAAGTAGTCTCCTAATTGTGGTTTCCACTCTGTATGTTGAGAAGTAAATACAATGGAATCTGTATCTGCGTAGATGGCGCGGTTGTCTAGGTTCTCCTAATAACTGCAGCTTTAGTGTTGTTTGCGCTGTAGTCTAGGCAGCAATGACCACGTTGGTCCGTCCCGAGTCTACGACGAATTCTTCTTTGTATCGATATCTTCCTCCAATCCTTTTGTCACTTACGAGATTTACACCGATAAGACTGATTTGATCACTAGTTAATAAATCGACATAGCCGCTTGGTTGGGAATAGTATTTTATTTGTGGCATATTGGTTCTTTGACCAAATTTTCCACTGAAGCCGTTTAACATCAATTGGGCTAAAGCTAGTAATTTCGGGTTCTTTATTTTATCAGTCTTAATATATTCCTTGTCTGTCGTAGTAATCTCTGATATAGCTATTTTTGTCTTCTTCAGTTTGACACCATTCTGGCCATCTGCTAGCTTCCTCTTTCATTTTCAGGGAAGTGTTGACGTATTCGGTAAAGAGCCTTCCTGTCTTAGTCGTTTGATCGTATTGTTCCGTGTCAAAGTGCCAGACTTCATAGATTCTGTCTATCTGATATCCTTTCTCTGACGCTTTCTTTAGTTCATCGGTGACCTGTTTCCGGTCAAAGCCCTTTCCTCATCTATGTGTTGACAAGGCGTTTGTTGACTCCTCCATGTCCGCCGGTGGATGTCATCTCCATGAATAATTCTCGGAATTTGAGACAGGTTTTTCTAAGTATGTCCACATCGGAACGGAAATAACTCAACAGTTCTTGATGCAAGTCGAACATGGAACTCCAGAGTGCGTCGTTCCATTCGAAGAAGGCGCTTCTCTCCTCGAACTTCATTTTTTCTGGTCAGTAATACTTGACATCTGGTAGGCGGTTGAGTATCACGGATTCATTTTCTGTAGTGTTGAATAGGTGAGGACAGTATTCCTTCTTGAGCTCATTGAAGCCAAACATTTTTGGTAGTTTGGACAATGCCATCGGTAAAAAGTTCATTGAGTCAATCATTCTTATGTTGCAGCGAGTTACGGTGACGGCCATGTTCTTCGTTCCATTCGGAATCACATCTGGTAATAGTCCTTGGGTATACAAGTAGTTTAAAATAGGATAACTGTCGTATCCTTTAAAGTTGTGGCACAGGACGATAGCTCCGTTGTTTTTTCCAGAGAATAGTCATTTACAAAACTGTTCGGTGGTTTCAGGTCCTGTAAATACTAGTTCGTTTTCTACATTCTTAACAGGACGTGTGTTCATCGATTCCATTATTTATACAATTCAAACAGACTTTGTGTACCACACACAGATTCGGCTGGTGCTTGTAGGAGCCACATTTGAATTGTTTACAGTTTTGACATGTTTCTGTTTCGTCTGCTTTGTATCCTTGGTAACACTGGACAACATCGTCTTGGGTGCATTCAAAGTCGAAGAAAATTTAAGTTTGTTTCTTCTGTTTCTTTTGCATATTGACAGGTATCATGTAGCACTGATGTCCGGATGGATAGAAATCTTTACAGGTCTGGCAGTAAGTGTTTCCACAGGTATGATCTCCATAGCTTTTGTTCACGGTTTGTCCACAGGTTGTGCACTTGTAGTAGGTAGTGCACGTGGAGTTTCCCGAAGTCATCGTCTTTTTGTGTAGTTCGAAACACTTCGACCCCTTGAAGTATCGCCCGCAGTCTTCACATGGTATCCAGTCATCTTCGCTGTCGGTGTGAATCTTACGACAATGATAACACGGTTCATAACAGACGTGTTCATCTCTATTGCTATATCCTTTGTCATATTTATGACAGTAATAGACGTGTGACAAAAATGCAGGCATGCTGGTAATGACATCGTAATGGTTTTCGTGGTAAAACAGGTAGATCTTTTTCTCGGCTTCGGGTCTTTTGTATATAACAGTGTGGAAATGCTCTTTGGATAAGACGTGAATTTGATACTCTAGTAGAACTGCTTGAAATCGTTTGAACTCTTAGATGCCACATTGTTGTAAAGGTACCCCTGCTTTATCATGTAACTCTACTACCAACTCTTCCTGAATGCGCCGGCCCTGTCTTATAGTGGTGTCCCATTTTTCGTGTCCATCAATTTCAGCCTTAGCCGTAACGATCGCTCTGGCACAACACAGGTCGTCTTTGTTTTTAATCTGGATGATGGAAGTTTTTTACTTGATAAGAATTTTTTTATATCAATATAGTCGGTTTTCTTTCGTCCGCTGCCTGTTGGCATATTAACGTGGGTGACTTCCATTTCGGCATCTTCTGATAATGTTATCTTTTCGTTGGATTCCACAACGCGTTCCGCTTCGTCCACTTGCTGGTTAGTTGATCCACCCTCATGAACGGCATGGCAATGGGGAAGTCCAGATCAGGTGTCTGTAGTGAAATCTGCACTAAGTCGGTCGTCTTCTGGCTTTGTAAATGTGGTAACTTTCTTCAAGATGGCGTCGAAAAGCTCGTGTAACGTTTGTAGTACTCGTTGAAGGCTCTGGATCTTGATATTTTTGAACTGGATTTTGTACTGGGTAGCCGTGGTTTGAAATCCCGGTGCACTTTTTGGACCTTTTATCTTTAACTCGAACAAGTCTTCAGGCTTTTGGGGTTTACGAGTAGCCCCGCCCACTTGATGTCTTTCCTGATTGTGACGCTCTAAAGCAGATGGTCCACAGAACGTGGCATGACATTCCATACATTGGTATCTGGGCTTGTCGTGGTTTTTCAGATGTGCTTCAAAGTAAGCTTTCCTCGTAAACCGCTTGGGGCAAATGCTACAGGCAAAGGCCATATGGTCTCTAAGCATTCTGTAGTGGCTCAACAATTCTTTTTTGCTGTCAAAGGACTGATGACAATATCCGCATGAATGCATCTGCAAAAAGTAATACATATTTCTATATTACTACAATATATTATTATTTATTACTATTTAATTTTGTATTATTGATAACCAATTAATTCTGTATTATTGATCACCCATTTGGTTCCAAGAACTTATTTATCGGTCAAGTGAATTCTAAATTCAAAGCTTCATGTTCCGCTTTATTGTCATTAAAATTAATTATATAAAGTTCACTTACCTTTGCTCTGTTTATTTTCGCCGGGAACGGCTGTTCAATTCGGCTGTTAGTTGCAGAAAGACAAAGTTGCTCGATGCGTCTGATTTTATACAGGGAGACGCGTTGTAACGATGCTTCTGATTAGTCGGTGATTTTTGTTACGGGCTTTGTGATTGGTCGATTATCCTGTTTTCTGATCGGTTGGATTTATCACAAAGTCGGCGTTTGATTGGTTGAATTCCCTGCAATTTGATTGGTCGGTTCATTTCTCTATTGTTATATAATAACGTCATGTTTCTTTTAATATAACGCAAGATATCAGTAAGATCATCAGTCACGTAATCACTCCTTATGTGTACACGTGTATGAACCAGCTCCGCGTTGTCCGCCATATTGGATATGTGGATCTCCTGTGACCACCTAGGGTAGACACATGGACCAATGTCAACGTGCCAATGTCGCTACCTAGTTTGGAACAAGATATCGACATTCCTATCACCAATCGTGGGCACATTTAAACAGCGACATCGTTGTCAACTGGAAACCCGATTGCTCGACCACTTGGAGCAACGCCTCTGGAGATATACTTGAACACTCCAATTAACTACAGCAGTGAAGTGCCAGTCACCCTTCGACACGAACAACCCAGTTGATCACCTTATCTTCGATGAGGCGGTCTGGAGTAGTTAGTTATGAATTAGTCATGAGTTTTAATTATGTGTAAGATGTTCCTTTTTATTTGTTTTTCTACTTAAATTTCACAATTTTCTCACACGTTTTGTTTATTTTCTTATTCCTTTAACAATTTTTGTAACCATTTTGTATTTTGTTTTGCATGTTTTAATTTTTTGATAATATCATTTGAAGTTTTTGCTTAAATTTTTTCATTTGGTTACATTTTTTTTTTAAATTTACAACACGTGTTTTGTTAATTTTTTGTTCGTCAACAATTTTATAACTTTTTTGTGCACATTTTATCAAATGTTTCCGTTTAATTTTCATTATGTTTGCATTTTATCACTTAAGTTTTCTTAATTTTTGTGTTTTCATGAGTATATTTTATGTTGTTTTAAAATTTTTGTTACGATTATGTATAAACTTTGTTCTACTTTGTGTTTTGGCATTAATTTTTCCAGTTGTATTGTCAATTTTTGTAAAAAGTTTTGTTTTACTTGTGTTTTTTTTTTTTTTTTTTT
>MJUU01020742.1:0-49611 GCA_002080025.1 Modiolus philippinarum
GGAGCTTAGAAAGTGGCTTAGTGGTGCATCTGGAAGACCCCGCGATACATCTCTGTTTGTATGGGTTTTTATGAAGTTTAGAGACCCAGTAGATGTAGGGGAGCTGATTGTTATCATCATCCGCTTTGATGCCAAAGGATGCTAAAACAGAGTTGTGATTTTCTATAATCTCCTCCCTTGATAGTGTAGTGGGAGTATAAGTAGGGTTTCCTGATGAACTGTCAATTCCCATCTCCTTAACCAGACAGTCAAGATAGTGTTTCTTACACACGAACAGTATGTTGTTAGAAGCTTTGTCTGCAGGGACAATGACGTAATTTTCATGGAGGTTGTCCATAGTTTTCCAAATGATTAATAACTGGATATGGAGTAAATACATATGAGGCAAAGCCTCTACAAATACATGGTTGAAACAAGCAATGGAACAACGCTTTTATTATTGTTCTTAATCTTGAGGTCACAACGAGGCCTTCAACAATGTGTTTTGCTTATACATTACAATAAGTGCAAGACGGCCCCATCACCACTTTGAGGGGATATCATTGCTTGATGTCGAGCAATGCTATATCCATGGATGCGGGGATGTCAACAAATAGAAAATTGTCTGGCAAAGTGTTCGTACAATAGCTGTCATCCGTTGACCGAACAGAATACAATCACAACATATAAACAACTACAGGGCACTCATCGAGTCTTAGCATTATATAATCAACAACTGGCAAATATATTCTGACTTTTATCATTTTCTTTTCAGGTCACAAATATTGTTAGGTAGGAAGATTTTTATTTTCTAATTTGATTGACAATACTGTTTGTAAAAAAGTTTTTTCTGTCTGGATTATTATTGTCAACTTACGAAATGATACACGATTAATTTTGTACATATTTTATATTTTAAAGAATGTATTCTCCTGAGGTTGCAGTGTCGTTTTAATATCGTTTATGAATAATTCTGAAAGCTTGCTGATGAGTGAAAATTTTTCATTTATATAATATAATGATCCTCCCAAATGGTGTCAAAAATGATGTACCTACGAACAGTAGTTTTCAAAAATGAAAAATATTAGTTTTTGACCAAAATTGACAATATGTCATTATGATATTATGTGTTATGGTCTCATATTCATTAACACCATATCCTAT
Source organism: Modiolus philippinarum (assembly GCA_002080025.1). NCBI lineage: Eukaryota > Metazoa > Mollusca > Bivalvia > Mytilida > Modiolidae > Modiolus > Modiolus philippinarum. Next base: position 1,144 of record MJUU01020742.1, read on the forward strand.
CGTAAAATAATTAACTTTTTACGGAAAGATATGCAGTAAATGAACATGAGACCATAACACATATGTAAACAGCAACTGCAATATATTTTGATTAGCTGTATGGCCATTTCAGAAAATCAGAAAATAGTTCAGCAGCACTAGAACCCAAAGATAGGAAATCCACACTTTCAAAAATGTTTGAGACACATAAAAAAAAAAACAAAATTAGTCCCTGCCAGAATTTGGCCCGTTTTGGGGAAGGGGATTATTAAATTATACCTTCAAGAAAGTTATGCATCATATTCATATGATTTCTTTTCTAAGTCCTTAAAGATATAATTTTCCAACAATTTAGACAAAAATACTGAGTCTTGACTCCTTAGTTGATGGAAAATTTGAAAAATCTTAGCTGTGAATATTATAAATGTCTTCGATTTGACCCCCCCCCAAAAAAAAGGAAAAAATAACCTTAAAATTAAAATTACAAAAACAGGAAAACAGCAAACAACTACAATGGCCAGGAACTACAATCACATGCAACAATTTACAAGCAAACTGCGACAGAAAAACAACAATGAAAACAAGAGACAAACATAAATAACGATAGGAACTCGGGATAGCCGGACTTGGTACCGGCACTAGCAAAAGCCAGTGGTAGGGTAAAACCAGTTTATGGGTACCCAAACCTCCCCTTTCTCTATCCCGTTTCCCTATAGTATCATAAACATGCGAATAAAACCCAATTCAGGTAGACTACTAACTCAATGACCACTATCTTGGAACAGAAAAAAGCATAAGACAAAACGTAATTTTGAAAGAAGTGTCAAAGAGTTCTCGCCGCTAGACTGCCGGCTAGCTCAAGGAATCTAGCCTGCTGGTAAAACACTACCGCACTACGGAAGAAAAGTCAAACATAAAACTCCCCGAAGGGTTTGGTAAAGAGTCTTCATGTACTTCGGTAGACATCGGCAGTATCAGTGAGAACCCAGTATATATGTAAAGTCATCAGGTCACTGGAATCCAAAGCCAATTTAACGGATTTGTTCAGAATATCTCGTCGATATCCACTATTACGTAAAGAATGCAAGTTATGTCCCAGTTTTTCTGGATTATTTATCTTTTTTTTAACAACATTTCCATAAAATCGAGGATGAGAAATGCCCTTTGTAATTAGCTGTTTGCGAGTCACGTCATATCTAGATATCAAATGTTCATATCTTCTGTAAAACTTCTTAAAAGTATTTAATAATTTATGAAATCTGTAACCTTGTTGTAAAAGTTTGGATGTGAGAGTAATGTTACGCTCATTAAAATCATCAAGGGTGGAACAAATGCGAGCGAATCGTACATGTTGAGATATATACAGACCGTAGGATAGAGCTAGGGGAACGTCGCCGTCAAGAAAGGGGAAATTAGTAATTGTAAATCAAAATCATCCCTTTTATCATAAACTTTAGTTTTTATTTTACCAGAGTCAATGGTGATACTTAGATCCAGAAAAGGGCAGTATTTAGAATAATTGTTTGCCTTATTTAGTTTGAGTTGTTGTGGTTAAATGGTGTCAACATAAGCTTAAAACTGGGGATTGTCAATAGTAAGGATATCGTCAATATACCTGCTATTTTCATTGAACATAGAAATAAGTTTATCACTATTTGGTACAGTTCCATTTCGTAGTTTTTTCATAAATTCCCGTTTGAAAAAAAAAACTTTCTAAAATCATCACGGACCTATGCTTTTTATTGGTGATATTTCTTCGAATTAACGAGATTAAATTATTAAATCCTTGACTCTGACAGAAAACTTTATGGTAGAAATCGATATTTTCACCAAAAGACGGTCCTTTATCCTAGTTGATGACTTCCACCGAAAACTTCAAACGAACCAATGACCTGACAATCAGAAGCCAGGTGGTCAAACTCACCCTGATGATTCCTTTTTACATTCATCAAATGTTTTACACATATAATAAAATGCCCGATTCTGCTTAGTTTTGACAAGTTTTCTCTAAAAGGCCTTCAAAATTATAGCATCAATATCTGAAATATATATTTAATTCATATTTTTCATATTGAACATGACACCATAACACATATGTTAAATTCAACATTACTGTATTATTTAATTGGTTTGCAGTGACAATTTAAGAACATTTCAGAGGTAATTTACACGAAATTAAAAGAGTTGACACTTGTTCATCAAGATCATACGCATCGACAGATAATCAAATAATATTTTTTTAATTTATAATTTATGTTTTGATTTTACCTTCACGTTACATACAGAAGCTGTCGAAAGGGCTGTATGAAGAAATTAAATTTACAGTTGCCTTGGTATTTAGTTACTTAGAGACCAACAATTTCAAAAAGTGGATTCTAGAAATTGAGCTGGAGATAATTATCCTGTGTACGCACCTGGTCTAACCCCCAAGGAGTCCATGTAAAATCGTCCTTATTATTTCTTATAGTTGTGTATATCAGATATTGGATATAAAAATTTCATTACACTATTAGTCTAAAGGAACTGTGCTTCCTCAATGTTTGACATCGGTGTTGCATGTATAGTTTCAACATCTTCACCACTGACAAGAGGGTAATGCTCAACAACTGCTGTACCGTTTTCTATAATTCCTTGGACATTCATCAAAACATTTCGAAATATTTTTTATAATGTTTATATCGATCAAAGTATCATTGTTTCTCATGTCTGTACATTTGTTTTACAGTCCTAATTCTTTTCTGTGTCTCCGCATAAATTCTTGACAGGATATCAGGATATCAATTATCTTCTCCTTTTCAAATCACTCAAAGTCGACAGCTGACTGTTAAAATAAAAAGTCTAAAAATCAATTTCATTAAGGATAGCTAGCTGATAACTCATTCCGTGAATACTGTAATGATAAGAGTTAGCATTTTTATCAACGATAGCTAGCTGATAACTCATTCCGTCAATACTGTAATGATAAGAGTTAACATTTTCATCAAGGATAGCTAGCTGATAACTCATTCCGTCAATACTGTAATGATAAGAGTTAACATTTTCATCAAGGATAGCTAGCTGATAACTCATTCCGTGAATACTGTAATGATAAGAGTTAGCATTTTTATCAAGGATAGCTAGCTGATAAGTCATTCTGTGAATACTGTTATGATAAGAGTTAGCACTATCCCTGATAGACGAGTTTCCAATTTTTCCAAGACAATATTGACGTCACAATCTGGATTTTTGGACGTCACAAAGTTACGTTAAGCAGGTCAATTGGGGCAATAAATTCATGAATAGAAATTGGAAATTGGTTTTTTGGTTCAATGAAAATACATCAACCAATCGAATGAAAGGACACAAATTGTTGAATTGTTTTTTTTAATAGAGATGGTTATATTTAGCATGAAGTCAATGTATATAGTCTATTCTTACTTTAATTTTCAACATGAGTTTTAAAATATTAGACAATGGTTATATCTGTTAAGCACTACTAGTTACATTGAACAGTGACTACGAACATATGTAACAAAAGGAATGCTTACTTACTTTTCCGGAGAACATATCTATTCAAAGTGTTTATGTTTTTTATTGTGACAAGCTCAAAACATCAGCATTATTTAATTGTCTGCTTGCCCTTAAATCTCCATTATGTGTTATTCCTCGTATACATGTATAACATATATGAAAATGTTTTAATTCAAAAACAGAGCGGTCTGAGGTTTAAGGATGTCCGCTAGTCACGTTGAAGTATTTCTGACAGATTTTCGGATTTCTTTGGTTTTATCAACTTAAAATGGACCAGGGAACTTTAAACAGCGATTTACCTAGGTAAATTCCTACATGTTCTTCCTTTACATAATTATGTAATATTTTGAACAAATACAGTTTGAAAATAGAACTGGCTGTTCACGGTATGTTATTGTATACAATGAGGAAGCATTTTGTACGGGAGATGAAATGATATTGAGTTTTTTGATAAATGTTTAGTTTTTAGTACGGATCATATAGTTCAAGTTGGCATTTTTCATTAGAAAGAGCTCCTAACATTATCGTTGCATTAAACGCTGTTGAATTTTCCCACTTAAATAAATACATTCCATTTCAGAATAATTTCACATTTTCATCATAAATCAGGCGTAGATGCAGCTTGTACTTGATTTTTCCTTTCAAGGAAAATCTATTTTGACACATGAATTTCCTGATTTTATCATTTTCTTGGTGAAGCAGTACGGTAGAACATCTCTTTGCTTTAAATGCTGATTTTGACTGACAATTCACTTGGTAAGAACTAATTTTTGCAGTGCATTTCCTGTTTTCAAAATTGGTGTGGTGCAACAGGTCGGTATACTTTGATATTGCTTTTAATACTATATCTAAGTAATTTACAATGGAATTATGTGGTGTAAATGCTTACGTTGCATTTCATACTATATCTTGGTAATATAAGCAATATTAAAGAGGTGTTCAGAGTCAAAGAACAGCTCACTGTCGCCTAGTCAAAGGTTTTTGCTGAATGATAATGTCTCAACAATACAGTTTCAATATGTTCATTTGTGTTGTCATGTCAATTTCAAAAATCAATTAAACAAATGTATTTCAGCAACGACAATGCCTTTTTTACAGAAGTGTGCTTTTCGTGTTTAAGTCTTTATTACTTAATTAGATTTTTAACCATGGATGCAGCAGCCTTCGAATATAGGGGGTGGTTAGTCAGTTTTTGACAATTTTTGCCTGAATTCTTCAAGAACATAAAGAAAATAAATCATAAAAGATGGAAAGGTGTTTTTTGTGAGGGGGCAGAACCCTTCTGGATGCTATTATTAAATTATTGAATAATGAAAACGATATATCAAACGATTGTTAATTGTATGAGCTTTTACAACGAACCAAAATGTTTACAATTTCAATGCTATGACCAATACGTTCCATAGCGCCAGAAAACGTACCCCTGTGAACTATTGACAAAAATTTGTTATTTTCATTGAAGTTGTGTAATTTTAATGGTCAATAGAACCCAAAGATAACCAAAGTTTTACTTCTAAATGGACAAAATAAATGGATCTTTGAATATTTCGTTTATGACTAAGTTTTGTCTTTATTTTCCCTTATATTATTTTTAGATAACAAATATTATATAAAAGAAGTATAAAGGAAAGCTTATTATATTTGCGCAACAACTGTTACAAATAACAAAATACCGAAATAACTGTAAACTTAGTTTCTGCATATGACCATTTCGACAACTTATGGCTCATCAGTGCAAATAAAATCTAAACATTTGGAAGACAATAAACTCAAAGATGTTTAAAAACTGATAGAAAACCCATAGCCAAATATGATATAAATGGAATCCGAAACAGGGCAAAAAAAACCAAATATAATATAAATGGAAAGCCAACATTACCTAAGGACATATTTTTGCGTGAGGGAGATACTATTGCAACTTTCTAAATAAAATCTGCTTTCGGATCAGTGCCGAAGTACTGCCTACTGGGCTTCTGCATACCCTAGGGGACTAACATTCCACCAGCAGAGGCAACGACCCAGTTGTAACAATGATAAAATACCGAAGTTCCTGTAAATTAAGTTTCTGCAAATGACCATTTCGACAACTTAAATAATGTCCATTTTTAAGCAATATAAACCACTATTGACAAATATTTTGACTGCTTTTACCAGAGTCAGTCGTTTTTGGACTGAGTAAGTCTGAACAACGTTCAGATTGACTGAGCTCTGTTGATTCAACGCTGATAAGTCTTTTTCAACACTAGTTTTGACTGAAAATGTCTGATTAGAGTTGAGCCAACTCACTTCAGTCAATTTCAGTATTTACCTGTGTTGTAAAAGTCCGTGCAGTGTTGAGCCAACAATGGTCAGTCATTCTCAACTCTACCTGTGTTGTAAATGACTGATATTTGTTGAGAATGTCTGTCCAGTGTTGAGTCAACGCTGACCAGTCATTCTAAACGCTACCTGTGTTGTATAAGACTGCTCTGTGTTAAAAATGACTGACCAGGGTTTACTCAACGTTGGACAGACATTCTCAACAGATATCAGACTTTTGCAGCACAATTAGTGTTGAGAATGACTGATCGGAGTTGACTCCACGCTGGACAAACTTTTACAACTCAGACCAGTCATTTAAAGCAAAAGTAAAGATTTTCATTTATTTAATAGATAAATTTATATGATTTATTTATCTTATTTTATTTTTTTAACTATTTATCTTATTAATTTTATTTATATTGTTTTATTGGGCTTATTTTATTTTTTTTTAATTTTATTTATTCATTTAATTTCGTCAATTTTTCATTTTTTTATTAATTTGATTTATTTATATTGATCTAATCTTTTTGACATTCCCGAAGAACAACAATAAAAGCGTTGTTCCATTGCTTGTTTTTTCCACTTATTTGTAGAGATTTTGTCTCATTTGCTTTTACTCAATATCCCTTCATTGCTTGTTTTGCAATAATGTATTGGCAAGCTAAAATCGAAAAGATGAATATACATTTAAACTCGCCAGACCACACCCACGACCTGGAATACTTCTGTGGGTATCGCATAAATGTTCGAATTAAATGTGTGTAAATTTTGTGAAATCCCGGTCCTCGTCATATCAGAATAAAATTCAGAGTTTTCTTTATATTCTTGATGAATATCACGCAAAAAAAATACCTCCAAAACAGTGACTCAGTCCATGTAGAAATTAATGCTAACACAAAATCGAACGGAATCATGATCACGTAAAGTACATTTGTATTCTTTACCAATTAACCAACCTGCAATTTACACTTTTCGATTGCGTTATAGAGCCAATATGTTCATGCACTCATATTACAGGCACTCGGTCTCAACACTTCAAGAGTTTTTGTGACCGTGTACACGTCTCTCTGACTTATGTCCATCAGGCTAGCTGATTGTGAGAATTTGAGGTTTTTATTTAGCATAATTGGATATTTTATGCGATTTTCAAATTTTGATTCCGCCTATGATATTTTTATAATGGGTAATTTTGTCCTGTTATCATTTCCGTTTTGTTTACTGGTCGATTTAGTAGACAATTAATAAGCAACTACTATTGTGTATTGCCCATATATGTCTACGATTGTGTATTGCCAATATTTGACTACGATTGTGTATTGCCAATATATGTCCTCTGTAGCAGAGACATTTAAAGACGTATACTTGTAACTTAAGGTAGTTGTAACCTTTGAATGAAAGTAATAAAAATTTCATAAAAGTGTTCTGAATCAGTAGAACGTTATGAAAGGTTGACAATAAACAAGAAAAAATATATTCGCGTGGCGCATGATATGCGCTTGACTTTGAGATACAGGCAATTGAAAATTCGGCAGGATATGTCCACTTCTAGGTTTTTCATAACTTTTGTATAGAAATTTATGTCATGAAAAACATGTGAAGGGGTAATGTAAATTTCTTGAAATTCTGTCCAAAATCTGTGAAGGTAGACATGCTTTTAGAATATAACATGAAAAGTTGTCGTTTATGGGTAAAATATTTTACATGTTATGAAACGGAAAAAGAGAGGTTCCGCATTTCTGACCAAATATCAGAAAACAACACTGGCAAAAACCTCAATGAATATGTCTGTAGTAGTTGCTGAACTTGATCATCATGAGCATGTCTTGTTGATTCCAAAAGTCTAGCGAGGCGTTAGAAAAACAAAAAATGCAAAATATGTTTGGGCTTATTACTTTAAATGCTTGTAATACTGTTAAATCTGGACACATTAGTTCCACTTTGCATATTTAAAATTTTACTTTTTTTTTACATATTTTTAGTTTCACTATAGTGAATGTGATATCACTCCAAACGAATTTTACCTTTTACATTTTAGCCTTTACCTTGTGCGATATATAATTAATATCACTATAAATGTTTGTTGCTTCACTGTGTATGCGGTTATTACGAATTTCCGCCTACTGTCACAGATTAATTGTCGATTGTTCGATTTTATATTTGTTAATATTGAACTTCAAGGCAACAATAGCTTGCACTCTAGTAAATAGCCACAATGCAAATTCCCATAAGAACTCCCTGAACAGCAAATGATGTCACTCAGAAATGAGGAAGTTTCATAAAGATTCTTATATGTCTTTGAAAAGATGACATGTACCACTTTTTTTTCCAAGAATAAAAAAATAGGGCTGTGCGGCATATTTCCCCACTTTGTATGCTCCTAAATATTGACCTTTCAGGAACGTACAATTTTTTTAGCAAAAATTCTGCCCCTGCTCCATTGACTATTTGGCAGCTAGAAAACTTGTTCAAATAAAAAACCACCTCTGGTCCTCATTTTTATATTCTCTAAATACATCTCTATAAAATAACATATGCTTTGATTCCATGGCAACCATTATTTGTATGTACTGCACATGAATATTCATGTGTATATTCTCCCCAAAAGAGGCGTGGTTTGTGAACTGTGTTTGTTTACCTTAGTGCAACCTATACATGCAAACTTTTGCACTGATATGTGGTCCAAATAGCTTCTGGTGTAAGGCAGTCCATTTCTGAACAAAACACAATGAAGGTAGCAAAATGATACCTACTGACCTTGACCTCATCATGGATTTCATAAGCATACCCCTCAGTTACAAGTTTTGGATGTTGGATAACCTAGATTTGGTAACATGCTAAAATGATGCCAATAACTTTTTGGTTATACAGTTCAGTAGAAAAAGCTAAGATTTGTTTAAATCAAATTGAAAAACTATTTTTCTTCACTTTTCATGCTTTGTTTGCCAAGCATTGGCCAATATCCTATGCTCAGGGTGAAATTTTCATTGAGAGTCACACATCACCACTCCATCTTTTATAGCATGCCTTTGACAGGTCCAAAATTTTCAGCATGCCTTTCAAATACAAAATTTGAACTTTTAAACCATGCAATAAGGCTAAATTTAATTTCACTTGAAGATATCTTTCTTTTATTTAGCTTTATATTCCATGACGGGTAATAGATAAGCAATACAACAGAGTGAACAGACCCCTGAACCATCCAATAATCATTTAAAAGGTTCTTAACTTATTACAAAAGTGATAATTCTCAAGCATTATAAAAGAAAATCATATATATATATATATATAAAATACATTTTTCAGTTGAATTTTTCAAGAGATCTGCTGAAATAAACTGAAATCCTACTAAGGCTATGTCCTAAGACCCCCCATTTTGGGCCTCAAATTTCTGAATTTTGACCTTTAATCTTTCAACTNAAGACATAAAAATTAAATCTTTATCAATAAACCAAAAAATTTCTATCAAAACAGAAGTTTTGTTATTACGGTCAATTTTTCGAACAATTTTTCCATACAATAAAGTGTCGCGTTAAAAAGTGTAGCCTATAAAACAGGTCAAATTATTGCGAAAAGTAGAAATGAGTATAGATAAACAGTTTTTAGCCAAAATAATGCTTATTTAGGCATGTACTTTGATTTGAGCCTTACAACTATATGAGCTCTTCCAAAAAAGTGCAAATTTGCTGAGTCATCATTATATTTCATATTGGACAGTCAAAAACTATTTTTTGTCCTATATTCTTCAATGACTAGGTGAAGTCTGTCTAACTAATAACTATTAAGTTATTCTGATCATTTGAAGAGTAAAAGTCATTTTCACCCTATAGGTTGCACTCTAGTAAATAGCCACAATGCAAATTCCCATAAGAACTCCCTGAACAGCAAATGATGTCACTCAGAAATGAGGAAGATTCTTATATTTCTTTGAAAAGATGACACGTACCACTTTTTTTCCAAGAATAAAAAAATAGGGCTGTGCGGCATATTTCCCCACTTTGTATGCTCCTAAATATTGACCTTTCAGGAACGTACAAATTTTTTAGCAAAAATTCTATCCCTGCTCCACTGACTATTTGGCAGCTAGAAAACGTGTTCAAATAAATAACTACCTCTGGTCCTCATTTTCATATTCTCTAAATACATCTCTATAAAATAACATATGCTTTGATTCCATGGCAACCATTATTTGTATGTACTGCACATGCATATTCATGTGTATATTCTCCCCAAAAGAGGCGTGGTTTGTGAACTGTGTTTGTTTACCTTAGTGCAACCAATAGTATTGGCGGATACAGAGGCCATCCATGATTTTGAACCTCTCCTTTTCTAGAAAAAAATCGTGCAGAAATTAGACACATATTGACAAAGAAAGAAAAAAAAATGACCGATATCCCTTTTTAAATTGGCTATATCCACCGTTTAATAGACTCTATAGAAGAAATATTTATCAAAGTAAATTCCATTAAAAAAGAGGACTAAATCTTTTAGGCTGTTATGAGTATCCACCAAGAACCCTTAATGTTGGTTTAGATTGTGACATGACCTATGTAAAATCGATGCACATAAGCATCGTTTGGCGGTCTTCTCGAACTGTTAGTTTTTGTATACATTGTACAAAGTCATTTAATTTCATCATTAAATACATTCATAAAAGATCAATAAATTAAACCCCACCTGGGTGTCAATTATGTTGCCATTTTAATAATCGGGGATATAAGGACGCTGTGAAAAGTAAGGTCTTTAACGTAATCTTTTTTAAAGTTTTTAAGTTAGTTAGGCATCAGGCATTAATTTTATTTTACACTCAAATAAATACCAATATAATGCCTACTCAATTATTACTGCAATATGAAGTATTTCCATTTATGTCAAATGCCCATTTTCAAAATCAAAGCCTTAAAATAAAGGTTTGAGCTATGTCGTGGTAGCTATGCTCTGATAGCAAGCAAACAATATTTTAACTGTTCTGACCCCCCCCCCCCCNAAGAAAAATAAAATAATTAGAAGTGGCGATGCTGGGTAAGAATTGAAATATTTCATTGACGAATCAAGGGGAGATAGGGTCGAGCAGTTGGGACAGCCTTTTCCGAAAATATTTTAAAGTAAACAAAGCAATTACCGATTTTTTAGGAATTGATATTGTCAATCGGGCGCGAGATAGTTTACATTTTAATTTTACATGTACTTGTATTGAAGAAGTAAAAGAGAGTGCCATGTCGTGGTTTATGCATCTGTATTTAAAATATAGTTAATTCTGTCAGAGACATATGTCTCTGATTCTATAAAGGTCTATAAATGTGGCGTAGGAAGAGTTAAGGGAGACTGGGAGCCTTGACGTTCTGAAAGAAAGGAGAAAAGGGGCGAGAAAGCAGAAGAGAAAGTGAAGGGGAGACCAAAAGAAAGGAGACAAAGGCAGGAGAAAGGAGCAAGGGACAGGTGAAAGGAGAAAGACATCCCTGTCCGCCCCTCATAAATGTCAAGACAAACAAATATAAAGAAATTAAATAATAAACAGTCCAAAGAAGCGTACTTTTATTATGTCAGAGCAATACTAAACAATTTAAATCAAACTGTTTGGCCATGTATTTTTCTTTTGTAAGTTTTTTTTCAGTATGGAATAATACACATATTTATCGATATCTTATAAATTATAAAAGCTTGTTAGACATAGTAAGAATATTTGTTGGCTTTTTGTTGTTCGAAGACTTATTAAAGAATTTTATGAATGTGGTGACCATGGAAATCGCCGAACACAGTCTAAAATATACCCCCTTTTAGTATAAAATACAAAAATATAGCACAAAGGACTGCACATAAAGTAACACATGTATCCCGATACTGATCCGACTGGAGCTATGCCCGATGGAAATACTTTTTAGGTTTTACCATTTTTTTTAAATTTAGAATTTGCAAGTTTTCAAATAAAATAGGTTTTGCAAGGAAATAAAATATGAGTGATCAAAAAGTAAAATTTGTGGGAAAAGATTCTGTACTTTGACAAATCAATAAATAAGAAAAGGCATTTTAAATTGACACCGGAGCTGTCGCCATATTGTCCTATCAAATCGATTTTGACGAAAAGGGTGAAAAGAACTGCGGTGCACACACGTGGGTGCACATTTAGTTGCTCAAATTAGAATTTTTTTTAGTTTATTAAGCTCCAGATAAGGCGTACTTTACAGAAGATATTGCGTTGTATACAATGCCATAATTAGAAAATATTTGAAATTTTAGAATCAATTTTGACGTGTCTACTAAACTTTATTTGATTCTTATAACAATTACACTGAAAGATGGAGAAATAAGTATGACCATTTAGCCGTGAACTCTTTTCACATATTGGGCTATTTTCAAAATAAGCAATGTTGTCGAAAATCGTGTAAGGTGGTCCTTGGTACGTGTATTTTCTAGAATTATTGCATCAATATATATTTCATCACACTTGTATGTTTTTTCGCATATTAGGGACCGACCATTTAACCTGAAAAGGGGGGTTATGGTTTTTTTCTTGGTAGAATATATTTTTTAAATTGTTTATTTTTTTCACGTATATCAACAAAATATTTTTTTTTCAAAATTAACATTATTTTTTTGGGCAGAAAACCTCCTTCAGAATTTTTTTTCATCATTTTGGCAGCCATAATATTTTTTTCACATAAAATCAGCTCCAAAATATTTTTTTAGAAAAAAAACCATAGCCCCCCTTTTCAAGTTAAATGATCGGTCCCTTAGCAGTCGAGCATTGCTGCAAATGACCCCTTGTGTCCATTTAAGATATTTCAGTGTATAAAAGTTTGCCCTTCAAAATAGTAATTAGTTTAGTTTGGTTCTTGAATGCTATGCAGCGAATTTTAATAAAAAACCTACAAAAATTGTCAAAATCTTCAAAACTTTCATCCAATGATGAATCGTTATTTACATTACACGTTTGAAAATGCACTTGAATTCATTTGGTAAAGATGTTGTATATAAAATAACCTGTTTAAACCGTTTGGGGGAGATTTAATGCATTCATAAAATTGGTATGCTGAATGAAATAGATACACGGAAAAGTGACCATACCTTTTTATGTAGAATAAGTGAACATTTCAAAGAACGCATGAACGTTTTATTGCATATTTTTCACGAGACGTCTCTATATTTCTATATACCATCTATGAGGGAATCTGGTACCAGAAGGTATTCTTGTCAGGTTCATACATTTGCTCATCATATGGGGTTTACCCTTTATACGGGCACTTTTGATGTAAGCAGAGAATTGTGTCAGTAAACTCGAAAGCTCTGCATTATTCATAGATATGTATTCACTTATATTTTTAACGGACATTGATGCAGTTACACCCTCTCTTCGGGAGAAGGGTCTAGTACAACGGGACATTGCGGAAAGGGGGATGGAGAAAGGTGAAAAGATTTGTGGGAATTTTGGCATTAAGAAGTATAGTGAGTTGACTGGTGGTAGAAATTTCCTTCTTTACTAGTACTAGACATTTCTTCTAGCTTTCACATGAAAACTGAAACTAATATGTTAAATGAATAGATCTAAGTTGACAAAAACTGCCACATTGCAAAAATAAATTTGGAAAAATTAAACGAATAAAGAACTATAGTTAAGTGTGCGCAAGGACGAATATTACGTCCTTGATGTGCAGTCGAAATTTCCTCAATTAATATCCCTGGGTTCTCAACAGATAAAAAAGAAAGAAGTAAACACCAAATGTTGTTTAACTCGACCAGAAATATTCAAGACAAGTCAAATGAATTTTACAAGTAGAAGGATACTAGTATAAAACAAGATACATTGGGATTGTAGAGCGTATAAAGCCGACTCTTTCAATCTCCAAGCAAACTCGCTAAAAAAACTGTACATAAAGGCAAATATCCCGAAAATGATCTTAAGCTCAGTTGTACCCAGGAAGGGCATACAAATTGCCAAAATCAACACATCTACATCTTTCACTCCTAATTTTTGAAATTTCGTACAGCTTATTTTGCTGATGCAGATAAACTGTGAGAAATGCATTTTTTTCTGTTTTAATTAACGTTTTGGGGTTGATAGTAAATGTTGTGACTGTACGTCCAGTTTGTTCTATGGAGCTTCTGATACAATGGACAATACTTAAAATGTTAACAAGGATCGTGTTTTCAATGGGTATCAAATATACAATAACTGTATTAAAAGGGTTGAAGTATCGATTTTTGTTTATTTCTTTTTTTTTCATATATAATATTTATTTTTTTTTTATATATATTTTTTTTAATTTTCCTTTTTTTCAGAATTATTTTCTCTTTCTTAATTTAATCTGAATGTCCAAATCTTGATTTAAAGGATATTTTTGAGTTTCCACGGTAACTTATTGTTGTCGGTTTGAAGTGGGCAAATTCCATGTATCAATGTAACATTAAACAGTAATGCTGCATATTGCATATACAATATACAGCCATGTCAAACTTACGGGTGTACGCTGAAGCTTAACAGGTAATAATGTAAATTCGACTTCTATTTCAGCGACATATTTTTGTTTTGAATAGAAATGTTTTTTAGGAAAATATAAAAAAAAATAGTAATGGTGGATAACATGATACCCCGCCATGTTTCACAAAATTTCGAAGTATCAAGGGACATAACTCCAGAACCCCTTGGACCTCTGAACCCATATTCACACTCGACCCGAGTTTTGTGGTGAACAAGCTACATACCAAGTTTGAAGACTGTATGTAATTCCGTTCAAAAGTTATCAGTCGGAAACCTTCGGGGGACGGACAGACCAACGGACGGACGGACGGACACACGACTGAGGGTATCACATAAAATGATTTGACCTGAAATTTGGCGAAAATAAGAAATTTTGCCGAGATAGATATGAAAATACATAGCTTTACTTTTTCAAATCCCTAAGCTCCCTTGAATATCAAATGGCTGCATCCCAAAACCATTTTGTCTTATTTCCTTTTTTTTATCAAATTCCGTGCGGAATCTTGACAAGAAACTTGGCAAAAAAGCAATGTCTTGAACCTCATTGGAACCCTTTTTTCTGAAGACTGGTTCCGCTGGTTGAATATCAATTTTTTATACACAAGAGACAATTTATTGCGAAACACATTTTCAATAAATGTTAGTTGAAAACTATAAACAACACACTTAATCCAAGGACTCAGAACTACATAATGAAAAAATTGATTCTCACCAAGGTCGTATATCAAGATATATATATATAAATACGTCATTGTTCTCATATACCTCATAATAGAAACAAACAAATAATTAACTTGAAATTTATCGTAACATGTGTAAAATGACTGCTTAATTGTAGAAACACAACTGGCCTCAGTCGCGGATCTAGGCAATTAGAAAAAGGGGTTACAGTTGGAAACGAAAGGAGATTTCGCCAAGCACATCGAGGCGCGAAATTGTTTGGGGTATTTCTTGTCAAAACATCAAAATAGTAATTAATAAATACATGATCGTCCAGAAAAAAGGGGGTTCCAACCCCCGGTACCCCCTCTGGATCCACCAATGGGCCTTGAGAGAACCAAATAAATTATATAATTACCTTTTAATCATCAGTGATAAATTAATTAATGTGTCCTAATGTTGCTCATGTTGGCTGAATGTTTTGATTTTTCGTGTAATGAAAGAAGTTTCTCGGTCACAAACATTTCACTCGAAATTCCTGCATTAGCTTGTTACAGGGTTATACGTATATCATACCAAGAAAATGGGGACATCCGAAAATTCACGTGACCAAACAAGCTACACGTACACGAATTTTCAAAAAAAAATGCATAGGGTCGTCAAAATATCAAAATAACAAATTTTCATATCACTTTCTTAAAATTATTGGCTCTCTGCTTATTCAAAATGCATGATTGATGTATTTTTTCCTATATAACCCTTGGGTTATTGTGAATGGTAGCTTCATTTCACGATTAATCAAAATAAAACTATATGGGAATCTAAAAATGGTTGGCTTTTTTTCAAAAAGTTTAGAAACGATGTATTTTCTAACACTTAAGAAATTGTTTAAATTACTTCCAATTGAAAACTGACAAATCTCATTTTTTTCCAATATGGAGACAACCGGAAAATGGCGTGGTCTGTTTTTATTCTGTTCAGGTATTTACTTTAAGTAAAATATAGCCCCTGTCCTATTTGAAAATCATCGGTCATTTTTTTACATAAAAGCTGTAATAATTAAAATTTTATAATTATATTTAATTTTGAATTTTGGTGTTCGTCAAAACTGTTCTGATACACATTACATTAGACTGAGCAAAGGTTTGTATCCATCTCCTTTAATTGAGTGAATGAAGGTGTTCTTTTCGTTGTTTTGAAAGAAAAATTCTATGAATTAATCTATTCAAAATTTGAATTTTATTATTTATTTTATTATTTATTTTATTATTTTTTGTCAACTGATGCACAACGAGTGACTTGCGTATGTCTGATGATGCATATGTTCCCGGTAATATATATACATATAAAATATATGCTATTTCAAATTCTTACTGATATGACCACACTCATGCAATTTTAGCTACAAATTTTGGAGACAGTTCAAAAACTAAACTTTTCACTTTGTATTTTCAGAGACATATAATAATATGTCTCTGGTATTTTACGGCTAAATTTTCGTCTTAATTTAAAGAAAAATACATCATGATTTGAAGTTTAATATTTTCAATCATATAATTTATTTATTTATAATATTTGTATTTTGTTTTGAAATCACGAAAACACAATAATTTAAAACAACTTAACAGCTGACTGCTACAATGATTTATGTCACCCCCGGGCTAATTATCACCCGGTCAATGTGACAGGAGATGTTTTGACCACTTGTTTATTACATTTTGTTAAATGAGTAGAACTTGAATCATTCTACCAGTATCGTCTTCCTATTTCTAATATGTAACACCGTAACAATATACATATGTACCACAAATATAAAATATATGAAATCAGATTGAACACAAATCCACCAGAATCGTTAGTGGGTATTTTATTTAATAACTTTCCATTTGCGTTAAAATAACTCAATATTTTTTTCATCAATCGTGTTCACTTTATTTATGCGTTAAACAGTTCGATTGAAAAAGATCGAATTTCATACACATACATGTATCATGAATGGTGATGTTTCACAGTTACCTCCCTTGAAAATGACCATCTTTTTCTGCACATTTCCGTTTTTCTGTTTTACAAAACCCGGTAAACCCTTTCTTTTTTTTTAATAAAAATATTATATAAAAATAGATAATTGAATGAATAATCAGATTAAGATAGGAAAGCGAAGATTTCTCTACATAATAATGAATAAATAAATTAATTGAATATATGAATAAAATCAAATAATCGATAAATTGAACATATAAATAAAAATAAATAAAACATAAAAATATAAATAAAATTACTTAGATAAATAACTAAAATATAAATAGAATGAAATATTTCAATAAACATATGAATAAATCAATCTAAAAAATAAAAATCTTTACTTTTAACTGGTCTCTCTTGTAAAAGTCTGTCCAGCGTTGAGTGAACTCCGATCTGTCATTATCAACACTAATTATGTTGTAAAAGTCTGATATATGTTGAGAATGTCTGTCAAGTGTTGAATCAACTCTGATCAGTCGTTCTCAACACCATCTGTGCTGTAAAAGACTGACCCGTGTTGAAAATGTCTGTCCAACGTTGAGTAAACGCTGGTCAGTCATTTTCAACACAGGTCAGTCTTTTAAAACACAGGTAGCGTTTAGAATGACTGGTCAGCGTTGACTCGATACTGGACAGACATTCTCACCAAAAATCAGTCATTCACAACGCAGAAGTGAAAATAACATTAAAATTACATTTTTACCTTGAATTCTGTTTTATTTATCTAGAAGAACCTTTAAAATGAAATAAAACCGTGTCTCAGATTTTTTATATAGGGCCTGGTTTCAAAATTAAGGACATTTAAATTAGCTTTTTCAAAATTTAAAATTAATTTAATTTTGAACAAGGCCTCGTATCAAAAATCTGAGACATGAATTTGTAGCATGTTAATGGATCTTTCAGATAAGGAAAACAGAATAAAACTACCCCTAAAGATGTAAACGTAATTTTCGTTTTAAAAATATCAACTCAAAAACTCAATTTTTGGCAAATATGGAAATATAGATATTAATACTTGAAAAAAATACGGTTTAAATGATCATTAACAGTAAATTAAATCATTTTCCTTTCGTCTGTTACACAAATGTACCTCATCTGTCATTGTATTTTAACTAATTACAAAGTTACAGGCATATAAAGTAAGGGACTGAAAATTTCCTGCAGAAGACTGTTGTGCTACCTTAATTTAACAGCTCATCCGAAAAAAAAACATAGAGATATTTCACAACTGCTTATCCACACAAAGTATAGATTTTACATGCGCGATACTAAAGCATGTAGAATTGGCCTACGTCATCGAAAGGCTTGCAAAGTGGTTAAAGGAAAATGACACATGTCTAAAAACATCTGAAGTTTTCGTGTACAAAAGTCATAAGCAGATTTTTCTTAATTGAACAGCTCATTCGCAAAAACATAGAGATATTTCACAACTGCTTAACCACACAAAGTATAAATATGACATGCGCGACACTAACGCATGTAGAATTGGCCTACGTCATCGAAAAGCTTGCACAGGGGTTAAAGGAAAATGACACATGTCTAAAAACACCTGAAGCTTTCGCGTACAAAAGTCATAAGCATTATTTAAATAGCTATACCTATAAGGACCATTGACGTCGACACTTTTTGAATTGTTTTTGTTCTGCGTAGCCTTTTTTCCACTAGGATTCGACAATGCTGTTTGGCAATTTTGTTATTACCTCCATTTACATCGATACAATAGGGTCTGTAAGTCTCGTCCAATATTGGAACTTCCGGGCACATAATTTGTACCCGGAAGTTGCATTTTAAACAAAAACATATGACGTTTCAAGCAAACAATTTGTACGTCATAATCCTGCAACGTCATATTTTGCGGTAAACGTTTTCAAATTATAATTTTATCGTGAATTCTCGGTGTCACATGACGAGACTTACAGGCCCTATTAACACCAAAGATAATAGAAAACACCTACAATTACCGAAAATCACGATAAAATGCCAAAATCCACTAGGAAACTCCAAATAAAAAACATAAATAGAAAAACAAACATAAACAACGAAAGGAACTTGGATAGCCGTACTTAGTACCGGCAGTAGCAAAAGCTTGCGGTAGGATAAAATCGGTAAATATGTGTAACCAAACCTCAAATTGTTGTATACATCGTCAAACGAATACCGAAGCAAGAAAATGAAAGGAAAAATACTAAAATCATAAATTCAACATCACGACAATTCACAGCAATACGAATTGAGACAGTAAGACAAAGACAAAACAAATAAACAAAAATGAACAAGAACGCCACAAAACTAAAGCACTAGCAGTGTGAACCCCTATAAAACTGATGTATCATCAGGTACTCCGGAAGGGTGAGCATGATCTGCTCCATGCATGGCACCCGTCACACAGCCTGCTAGAATAAAGTATTGAAAGATCTGATTGATGACTGATTGGTAATTACCATTTTCTAACCCTTTGGCAAAACCAATTAAAATCTATAGTACGTGTTACTTCTCTAACCCTAAAAAACAGTACCAAAGTAAAAGTTTGAAAGGCTTCTGTGATTGTATTAAAGGTCGGACAATAACAAGGACAAATGGGTATCACAAACAAGCAACGAAGACAAAACTAAAAAATGACAAAATGTAACATACAAGGCAACATGAAAAACTAAAGCAACTGACAGTGTGAACTCCAACTAAAAACCGGGAGTATCATCAGGTGTTCCGGAACGGTAAGCGTGATCTGATCCACGCGTGGCACCCGTCACACTGCTAGTGAAAAGTCCGGTTTTGTCACAATCGGTGTTAGTCAGTCCGATAACAAACTCTGGATCTCCCCAAAAATATCTTTTATCATTTGTGAAACAGGAACATTGTAATGGTCTGTCAAGTCGTGCTGACGACCGTAAAACTTATGTAGTGACAATTGCAACAGTTACTAAACATAACCTTGATGAACAAGTTTTTGAGACAGTTAGTTCGCTCTGTTGACAAAATCGCTGGACAAACTACAGGCACGGCAATAGCGAATGAGTTGTGAAATGTACACCCCATATGCCGGAGAAGAGGGAATATTACTGCTCAAAAACGGGAAGTTCACTATTGAAAAGTCGAAATCATCACGCTTGTCATAAAGTTTTGTTTTCAGACGTCCAGATTTGTGAATGAAGAGGTTTAGGTCCAGGTATGATGCTGATAATGGTGTATTAGTGGTCTCTTTAATTTCGATTTCATTTGGGTATATAAGATGAAGGTTGTCCTTAAATTGAGGATTGTTCAATGAAAGAACATCATCTATATAACGGAAACTGAAATTAAAGGACTTGGCTAGCTTATTGTCTTTTTTCTGTACTAGCCCTTGTTTGAACCTGGCTCCATACGAATAAAGAAACAAATCTATTTAAAGTGGCGCATAATTAGTCCCCATATGTATCCCTATTGTCTGCTGGAAAACTTGTCCTCCAAATTACACAAATATGTTATCAATCAAGAATTCCAGCATTGCAATGTCATCCTTCTCTGTATACTTTTTGTGTGAATCAGTGTAATGTCTAACAAAATAGGCCCCATCTTTACCTATCACTAAATATGAATATCTTCTTTTACCCTTTTAAGTACAGAAAGACTGATGTGTTAAATCACGGAGTACTGACTTTGTTTTGATACTGTTGCAGTGGTTGAGTTCAGTTGAAGATAGATATTTTAATAAGTCTTTTGAGTTTTTTAGAATCCACATCTGATTCACTCCACTTGTTGAGTATTCTTTATCACTATATATCTTGAGGCCATCTTTGACTGCAGTAAGTAATGAAGTGAGGGCTTAGAAAGGGGTTTTGTTTTGCATTTGGGCAGACCCAGCAATGTATTTCTGTTTGTAAGGGTATTTATGTAATTTGGGTACCCAGTAGATACAAGGCAGGTCGTTCTCTTCACTCAAACTGATACCAAAGGAAAACAATACTGATTTGTAATTGTTTAGTATGTCCTCCCTTGGTATGGTGGAGAGTTTGTATGTGGGGTTGCCAAATGAATTGTAAATGCCCATCTTCTTCATTAAGCAGTCAATGTAGTGTCTTTGGCAGATAAATGTGATGTTGTTATTGGCTTGTCTGCCGGTACGATGACATAATTTTCATGGAGGAAGGACAATGTTTTTTCTACCTCGGGATCATCGAGTATGCTTTCTGAATTGTACCCATAGTTGTCTTAAGACACGTCATTCGAGCTACAATCAATGACTTTATGGACCTGATACAGTCAGACAGTGTTTCAACCTTTTCCTTTTACCTCTTACCACATTGTTCGGCGTATTCCTCAACTGCGCCCATCAATATGTTTCCGATTTATTTGTTGGGGTTTAGATATTTTGGACCTTTTCTGAATAGATCACGCAGTTTCTCATTCTCATTGTATACCGTTTCCCTACTGACTACTAACACCAATAATCTCTTTCTTGAAAAGGAATGAACAAGACAAAGCGCAATTCTATTGCTGACTATCAAGAGTTTCTTGAGCAAATATTTACACAAACTTTGGTCCGGCATCTGAATCGGTTTTGAAAGGATCTATCTTCAAAACTGCCCGGTGCGTTTACAGGTAATCCATAAGAGAATTCCCTGTGTATGTGGCGTAGTCAGACCATTATAGGAACGATAGATTGCGAACTACAGTAAAAAAACTGGGAGGAGAAAAAGTCACGCTACAACGGGTATAAAAAATGTTTTTTTTTTATTCTCACTTGAGTTTACATGGGGCTAAATTGATCAATATGATTCGTTCTTATACAGGATCAACCAGACAACTTATATGCTACTAGGGAAAAAAGCTACTGCAGTCATTTGAAAGGCTTCAACCTTCTGTCTTGCCATAATATTTCACTAATTAATCTTATGTATTTATATGTAAAAAACACAAATTTAAATGAATTCTAAAAGCGTATTGATTTTTTGCGGTTGCTCATTCTTGGAACAACTATAAAATATAAGAAACATCTAATTTCTCCCGAGATATCCTATGGAACTAATCTTCCCGTTGTATTGTCAACTGCAAAAATAGTGAAAATAAATGCATCGCGAAAATTACTACATTTACCGTTCATCCTAAATCAAATATTCCTACTACAATGTACACATTTAATTCCAAATTTCTTGCTAAAATTCAATGAAAAGAACGAAAGAATAGTTGAGTGAAAGAGAACATACAATACCATTATAGCTGGAGGGAGACCTTGCAACGATTAAACAATTTGATACTTCAGAAAGTACATTCAATTTGTTACTTATATGCATATTGTTATGGTATTGTTTCAATGGATATTTCACTGTATACCCATCTAGTGGTTGTAAACATACATAGATGATACCTGTCACATGTTCCGTGAAAATAAATGTGGTATCAAGTATGAAATTCGAAAATTATTTATTTAAATACATTTTAATTGAGAAGTAATGCTATATCGAATCATTTTAAATAAGGAACTTTGCATCTTTTTCGTGGCTTTTTCGTTGTTGTTCTTCTTGTTAGTGTCGTCGGGAAGGGTTTTGTTGTTTGTAGTGATGTTCTTGTTGTAGTCGTCGTGGTCGTAGTATCACACTCCCCAATTTCCAATGTACCTGGTTCGACGCACTTATTTTGTCCTCCTGTGTTGCAACTGAATGGAATAGTGCATTCAGGGGCTGTAATTGCTGAAAAGCAACAATTTTCACTCAAGAGCAAAATAATAATTCTGGTATCAAGAAGGTTTTTAAACACATATATTTCAGAATCAAAATACAAAAATCAGAAAATTATAAATTGCCCTGGACAACAACACATACTTTACTGGTAATGGATCTAATAAGAAAAGTTAACCCGGTCAAAAGGGGATAACATTCAGGTCAAAATAAAAAAAGACACCATTCAGTGATGTTTTATCAAAGGTAAATATATCTACCATAAGAAATGAAGAAATATTGAGTAAATGCACATTAGACAAAGTCTCTCCAAATACATGCTTAAAAACAATGAAACAATGCTTTTATTGTTGTTCTTCATCTTCAATCGCCAAAATTAAAACTTGCGAATTTAGATTTATTATATCTCTATATACGTCCTTCCTTAAAAATTGATGACCGCTAATACTTAATACCCCTCTATGATCAACGAATCGCGAAATTTGAAAACCGTCAATAATTACCCTCAACACTGTATCTAGAGTTACAGCCTATGACAGATAGCCCGTATATAATTTGATCGGTCAGAAGTACCAGTGTGTTCTATATCTACTCTTGTTTGCTTTGCTAACGTAACCGTTTTGCCGATTTTTTTCTTATTTCGTATCTTTCCCTTTTTATTACTTTATTTGTGTCATACTGACAATTTGAATTTTAAATACAAAGTTTTAAATTTGGAATATTGTGATACACCATGTCTATTTAGGGTTAATCAAAAGACTGGCGGCTTGTTTATTAAGTACTATGTTCATCTTCCAATACTTTACTTTCAAGTCGTGTGATTTTTTTTCCTTCTATTTTTATATGTATGTATAAAAATTTTTTGATAGTTTATAGTTTTTGTTGAGTTTGGTACTTAAATTTCTGATTGCAATTGTCAGTTTTGAAAATCTTGCGGTTTATGTTTCTAACAAATAAGTTCATTTGACCTGCACTGGAGGGACATAAATTGTCGAAATTATATTAGGCCATTATTCAATAGTTCCTTTCTTCTTTCACAACAAAACTTGCTCGCGTAACTCAATTTCACTATTATATCATTTTTTATGAAAATTAAAATCCTGTATAAAGAATTAACATTTACTTACGACTGGTACAACTGGCTGAAATAAAATATTCATTTACATAAAACGAATCCTCAAGACAACATCATATCTTTTATTCAAAATTTTCAAAATATTGCAATATAATATCTACTGCCATCGGTTTTGGATTTGATATCTGCAAATTTATTTCATGACAAAAAAAAACAAATAAAAAAAAGAAAAAANAAAAAAAAAACAAAACAAAAAAAAAACAAAAAAAAAATAATAATAATACAAAACAAAACAAAAAACAAAAATAAACAAAATAGAAGAACATAAAAAAAACAAAAAAAAAACAATAAAACAAAAAACGACAAATCATTGGCGGCATCTTATAATACATGCAGTCTTTATGCCTTCGTAAAAACATTGAATTATAAAGAAAAAGTACCCCTACAGGACACCCCTACATTGATCGAAAATAACAGTCAAAATCTATTATATAATTTTTGCGCTCATTCTTTCCAAATAAATAAATAATGCCACATATAATATTATACAATCACATGCCACAATTTACAAGCAAACTGCACCAGAAAAACAATAATGAAAACAAGAGACAAACATAAATAACGATAGAAACTCGGGATAATAAGTCGGATTTTCGGGTAGTCAGAATTTACAAGAATGATCGATTATGATCACAAAATGTGAAGTTACTTGCTTGAATTATATTTTGCTGGTGTGAATAAAATGAAGAAAATGTCAGATCTTCCTGAAGAAAATTAACATAAGACATTGTCTTTCCGATGGTCAAAGTCTTCTTTTTATTGTTGATATGATATGGTAAAGGCCACAAAAATCTTTGCTTTCAGTAACAGAAGTATATTAATGATGGATGAAGAGTGCTAGCTTTTAGTAATTACATGTAATGGGGTATGCTATCTGGAAATTATACGTTATTTTTAATTCGACCGGAATGTCACATCGTCTGCTAGATTCGTTAGTCTGCAGAATATCTCTAGATTCTTGATTTTACTTTAGACTTCCTACTTATACCATAACATGTTTCCAATTTGAAAACAGTCCGCCATATCCTCAAACGACTAAGAAATGTCCAAAATGTAAGTTTTTTTTTGTTGTACGCTTTGCCGTCGATCAGTCCACAGGGGGGGTTGGGGGGGGGGGGCAAAAACTGATCGATTATAATTCTTGCTTATCTATCATTATAGTATCTCCCTCATGGAAAGCTCTGTCCTTAGCTAAATTTGGCTTTGCATTCATATTATTTTGGTTATTTGCCCTCTATCAGTTTTAAACATTTTTGAGTTCATGTCTTCCAAACGTTTAGATTTTATCTGCACTGAAGAGACATAAGTTGCCGAAATGCGCATATGCAGAATTTAAATTCACAGTAACTTCTGTATTTATTTATCAAAAAAATATCTTTACCACCGTCATAAGCCATATTTTACTCTCACATCTAACAAGTTCTCCTTTGTCAAGGTCTTCACCTCAGATTTAAATTACCTTGGGTTGATCAAAAGTTGATTACCGGAC
This sequence comes from Modiolus philippinarum, assembly GCA_002080025.1. Lineage (NCBI taxonomy): Eukaryota > Metazoa > Mollusca > Bivalvia > Mytilida > Modiolidae > Modiolus > Modiolus philippinarum. Next base: position 26,367 of record MJUU01020742.1, read on the forward strand.
TGAAATACACAGACTGAGACTGAGACAAAACCGGACTTTTTACTGGCAGTGTGACGAGTGCCATGCGTGGAGCAAATAATGCTTACCCTTTTGGAGCACTTAATGACACCTCAGTTTATGTAGGGGCTCACACTGCTAGTGCTTTAGTTTTGTGGCGTTCTTGTTGATTTTTGTTTATTTGTTTTATCTTCAGCGCGTGTCCTATATTAAATCATATTTACTTTTTCATATACCAAGGAGCTCAATATTCCGACGACTTAAATTCATTCTAGCGTCAACTGACAATCAGAGGCAAACACCATGTAATACTTATTTGGGGTTTGATATAGAAATTAAGAACTGATAACCTGTTTGTGCAGTAAAAGCTTCTGTCCCTCCACAAATATTGCATATGTCTTCCGAACCTTGCTTTGGAGTTGCTGAAAGAAATGAATATATGATATTTGCTTATTCATTTCATATCTTTCTTCGTATTGTATGAAAATTAAGGGAATGTGTTATTGTCAACATTGACTGAACATTGATAAACTAAATATATATTGGCCTATTAAGAGGTATTCAACCTGCCGAAAATGGCATTTTCTGTCTTTGACTGTACAGTATTAGTAATTTTGTTTTGACTAAAATGGTTGTCAATCGTTGAGGCTGACTTTGCTAAAAAGAGTTATAAAAAACCCATATGGCACTAGGCCGATAAGGATTTTCTCATATTGATCAACTCCAATATGGTGTTTTAGGTTCAGGTACAAAAACACTTGAAATAATTACATATAACAAATAATAAAACAACGGCAATAGAATACAGAAGTAACAAAGGAGTGGAATTAACAAAAATCGAAGTTCAAAGACATGGCCAAAACTATGACAGAGAAAACAATGATGTTAGACACAGAAAACAAATGACGTTAGAGAGATACAAAACACTGAAATAGAAATACCAACATTCAATACGAAGGCACTCACAGCGCGAACCCCAGTGAAACTTAGAGTGACATAAGGTGCTCCTGAAGGGTAAGCATGTCCTGCTCTGTTACCAGTACCCGTCACATGTTCAGTGAGGCATGTATGTTTTTGAAAGATCTGGAAGTTGGCTGATTGGTTAATGCCATTTTCTAACCCTGAGATAAACCAATTAAAGTTCATGGTACGTGTAACTTCTCTACCCCTCAAACAGTACCAGATTAAATTTTGAAAAGCTTTTATTCAAACATTAACAAGGGTAGGTCGGTTTCACAAACATAATTGAGGACGACAAAACTAAATTTAACATGACAAATTACTATGATATTGTGTTACATGTAATATATATTTTTGTACAGGACTAACCTGCTATACACATTGCGTACAATGACAGTGATTTTCATAAACAAAAAATACAAAAACAAATACCGTGAATAAGAGTACTTATTGCGAGTGAGATATTTCTAATTGTATGAATATATTAACTTTAGATATTGTAATTTTCTAAATAATTCTATTTCTTACCATATTACTTAGGTAAAAAAAAACTAGAAATGATTAGTATGCCAACTATAGTTTCTGATAAATACCATCTCGACAACTTATATGTAAGATAATTATAAAGTCAAGATAACAGGAAACATCTACAATGACCGAAAATTATGATTACCTGCCACAACCAACAGTGAAACCACACTATAATAGAAACAAATGTAAACTATGATAGGAACTCGGGATACCGACATTAGCAAAAGCCATCCAATTTATGCTAACTCAAACTTCCTCTTTCTCTATCCCGTTTCCCTATGGTAAAATACATATTTTTATATAAAACATATTTCTAATTGTATGAATTTATTAACTTTAGATATTGTAATTTTCTGTATAATTCTATTTCTTACCATATTACTTAGGTAAAAAAAACTAGAAATTATATACTACTCAACAAAAGAAACGATACACAGATTTTATCAATATAAACATTTAAATTTCCAGCAGAGAACAACAACTCGTAGATGAAATGTATTTTTTGCATGTTAGAATTAACTTTATGCCCAAAAATGGCTCTTAAAATTCTGAACCCTCTCCGGTCACGGTCAAGGTCATTATCCGGACTTTCTTCTTGCAGACCTAAATAGTGATTATTTTTTTTTACCAAACCATTTTCGAACCGGCTGACTTCCAAATTCTGTTTTTATATCGATCATGAAGCCCTCAGGCCTACTTTCCGATTCCGTTCTCATAAGTGTAAAAGCATGTTACGTGATGTTGACGTTGCGACGTCTCAAAGGTCCCACTGTCATGTGATCAAACATTTGATAGGCACATTTGCTTCAGATTAATCAAAAGTTCTTAGTTTGTTCTTCTTTTCGCATAACGATTAATTGAGAGTGCAAAAATCAAGATCGAAGGTCTGGTCGCGATGATTCATTGTTCACGCTGATTTTGGATTTAACGGGGCTTCGAAAAGACATTGTTTTCAACTTTTTGAAATGTCAAATTGTTAATCTGATAAAGTGTCCCAATTATTGACATCAAACAATTTAAATCATCCGTCCGTTAACGGCAAACTCGATCATAGGGCGAAAAAATTCCGGTCCTGATTTTCATCGTATCCGTTTAGGAATTGATCTAAAAATGGAATAAACAAAATGCGTTTTGGCGTTGAATATATTAATACACTAAAATAAAAACTTAAAATTGCGAAATATAAAATATTTACAAAATTTACTGTTTATCGTTTCTTTTGTTGAGTAGTATATGTAAGATAATTATAAAGCCAAGATAACAGTAAACACCTACAATGGCCGAAAATTATGATTACATCCCACAACCAACAGTGAAACCACACTATAATAGAAACAAATGAAAACAAGACAAGAACTCGGGATAGCCGGACTTGGTACCGACACTAGCAAAAGCCATCCAATTTATGCTAACTCAAACTTTCTCTTTCTCTATCCCGTTTCCCTATGGTAAAATACATATTTTTATATAAAACATAGTATTTTGGTTGATTCAACCAGGTATTTATAACTTTGAATCAGGATTGGAGATATATGAGTTTTATCTATGGAACAGACATTTAAATTTGGGGAAAGTCTAACTAAAGTTAGATATTTGGACGATATTTTGGCTTTAAATAGTCCAGAATTTTCTAAATTTACAGATGAAATTTATCCTGCAGAACTTACTTTAAATAAATCCAATAGCAGCAATGATTATACTCCTTTTCTTGATCTTGATATATCAATAAATCAAGGAAAGTTAAACACTAAGTTTATGATAAAAGGGATGATTTCTCCTTCCCTATAGTCAAATTTCCCCATCTCGACGGCGATGTTCCGTTAGCCCCTTCTTACGGGGTCTGCATTTCACAACTTGTTCGATATGCACGAGTATGTAGCGATGTTTCTGACTTCAACGACCGAAATCTTTGTCTCACTGAAAAACTTTTTCAAGGGTTTAGATATCATAAATTGATAAAAACATTCTCTAAAATTTATTATAGATACATTGACTTATTAAAAAAATTTGGTTCTACATGCAGGGCTCTTATACATCAGGGCATTTCACATCAAAACTTCTATGGCAATATCATTTACAAAGCGCATCAATTCAAAAATTGTCCTTCCAAACTTATTAATCCGTTGAACAAACTATTTCATAGAAGATATAAATACAGCATTGTTTTTAAATCTTTACTTCTTGTTTTTGGTGGCAAAAATATTGATTATCTCCTAAATGTTTTACACCATAACTAAATTTAAACAATTTTTCATATTGGCAGTATTTGGCCTTGCACAATATCATGTTCTTCTTTCATAATTGATGATGTTGTTATGCCAAATCTATTTAGAATTATTTCAATTGAAATTTCAAATGCAAGAAGGCTTGATATTATAGTCAACAAATTATGTCCTTAGCTAGCTGTCAGTAACTGCGAGCATTTGTCCGTTTATTGTTTTCATGTTTTATGTATTTCATTGTAAGGGTACTCGTCTTGATAAGTTGGACTTTTTTCTAGTTTGATTTTTACTGTGAGTCTTTTTGTGTATTTATTTTTAGCCATTCACCACACATAGGGGGAGGGTTTGGATCCAAGAAAACGAGTTTAACCCCACCGCAATTTTTGCGCCTGTCCCAAGTCAGGAATATGTTAGTCATTGGCTTGTCCTTGTCTTCTTAGAAAATTTTAGTTTCTTGATATTTGGGTTATTGGATGTGGTTTGTTTCCATTGATTTATTCTCTTTTTTTTACCTTTTTGGGCCATTTAGGGCTTGCTATATGGTTTGAGGTTCCTCACTGTGTTGAAGACCGTACGATGACCATTAGATGCTTTGTTTTTGGTCGTTTTAACCTGGATATGGAATGTTGTCTCCCTGACATTTACCCACTTCCTTTCTTTTTCAAATTTAGCTCAGAAACAAAACACAGAACATTAGACTTGGTTTGAAATAAACATTGCTTGAACTGATAGTTATTATGATGTATCAGCAAAGCTCATCGTTGAAGGCGTCTTGGCTACTTCAAGATGAAGAACAATAATTAAGGTAGTAGACCTAGGTTAAGGGAGATAACTCTTTAAATCAGTAAGACGTTTGAAATAGTTAGTTTCATCAATGCTTTTTGAGCATTGACGTGAAAAAGAATAAAAAATCATATATGTTACTCAGAGGCTTAGAATCTGTTTATGAAAATGATTTCAACACACTCACCTGTGATTTTTAAGAGTTATGTCCCTTAACCTAGGTCTACTACCTTAAAGCGTTGTTCCATTGCTTGGTTTAATCGTGTATTTATAGAGCCTTTGTCGCATGTGCATATACTTCATAGACCTTCATAGGTTATCGCTTAATTTTAAAATAAAAAGTCACAAATTGCACCATATTGCATTTTCTTTCTTGGATAATCGATTTTTATCCACGAACAGCAATATCCTTTACCCATGTTTAATATTGAAATTTAAATTCTTGTAAATAAAAATGGTATCCGTTGTGTTCTTAAGTGACCGTTTAATGGATATTTTTATAGATTGCTGGGGAAGTATAAACATGCAACATCGACTGTAAAAGATCTCCTTCATACCTAATTTCTTGATTTCTTCGCTTCGGCTTTTATTAATGCACTTGTTGAGTGAAACAAGGGAATGAAATATTCATATTTCTTATAATTTGGATTTACTGTGTTTTTGAAAACTGGTAATATCTAAATTTAAGAAAATTATGTTAAAAACTGAGGAGTATCTCCTTCTTGCATAAGCTCTGATTTTGACTTCCCTTTTTAGATCTTTTTGGTAATTTGTTTTCTATTAGCGTTTATAAATATTTAGATTTTATTGATTTAAGAGTGTTTTGATTTGATCTGCACCGAGGGACATACGTTGTCGAAATGCGCATTTGCAGAAGCTAAATTCACAGTAACTTTGGTATTGTGTTCTTTAAAACAAAAAAAACTGAAGTTACCGAAACATTATTCAATGCAATGGGTATTCAAATTTTCATGGATTTTTCGCTCTAAATTATTGAACACCAACATAGTTAAAACACATGCGCCAAAGATATTGAGATAAACGGTAATTCTCATTTAGACGAAAGATTATTCTGTGTGCAATTCTTATGAACGAAAAAATATTGATAAATAACAATTTAACTGGACCAAAGTGATTGGAGGAAAATAGTTCCATCAAAATTCAGACATTGTGTGAAAGAATATAAGTGTTCTGGATAGTGACCTGCTAAGTTTTACGGTTTGAAAATGAGTTGTGCATGTCTGCTTAAGGATAGAATATTTCATACAAGCTCTGGAATGGCTAAACAACAATAAAACATATTTCTCAAATAATGGTATTGTTTCAATGGCCTGACACTTCTGCAAAGCAACTTTGACTATTTTTGAGTACAATGTTATGTCTGCGTGTATATGTTATGACATATTATTTTTGTCTTTGTTTTTTTTTTCTTTTTTTTTTTTTTGGTGATAAAATAATCCCAAATATNATCCAAAATATAGTTGGTCTTGATCGAGTCACTTAAGAATATACTTATATCGTCGGATTATACCCGTACGGTCCGACCAAACAAAATACCCATATGATCAACACCCATGACCAATGCATAAGGAATAAATAACTAAATACCGAAGTTTACTGTTAATTTTTATTTTTGCATATGCGCATTTCGACAACTTATGTCTGTTCAGTGCAGATCGAAGCAAAACATTTGGAAACCCATATACGTGTAAATCTGAGAGAGACCAAATTACCAATAGGGTCTAATATTAAAGCCAAAATCAGCTAAGGACAGAGCTATGCGAGAGGGAGATACTCCTTAGTTTTGATCACATTTTGTTCCATAAAATATTGCAAGTTTCCAAAAAAATCGGTTTTCAGGCCAGCTCTAAAGTACTTGCTACTGAGTTGGAAAATTGAGACATGGAAGAAGCGGTCTTCAATATTTTGCAAAGAATTCTGTTTCACAACGGCCCTAGAGGCCGTTTTTATCTTACTATAAGATTTGACAAAAGCTCATGTTTCGAAATTTTAATGGAAAAGCAAAGTCTACTCATCATTGAACATTACTTTCCATTGTGTTGGCATTCTATCTGTGAGAGTTATGATTAATTGTGCCGAATTGAGAAAACAAAAACTCATATATATATATATAAACCTACCTGAAAAACGGCTGTAATTTCGAAAAAGAGGGTCGTCCTACATTTTTTTAACAAAATAGCAACTTACGATTTAATTGTAAACCAAAACATTGTGTATTGCTGCTTGAATAATTAAAATTCATGCAGACAAATCCTGGATCACCATTGGCAGGTCTGCAGAGAAAAGGCAAAGCTATATTTCTATAATTAAAGTATCGAAACACTATACACCACCATTAAGAATTCTAAGGACAAAAATCAAAAATATTTCTTCATTGAAACACCAAAAAAACATGTCATATTTCCTAACTATTAAACTGTAATCCGGCAATCCTGCGCTGCCACTTACGAATATAAAGATGAAAAAAAGTATATTCACGACTAAAAACATTAAAAGAGTGTACCGATAATTACATTATGAAGAGAAAAAAATAGATATACAGTATTGTCCGTGGGGTTCAAATTTTCATGGATTTCTTGGTTCGCTAAAACAACAAAATTAAGGTCCAACGAAATGTTTCTTTTAACTAGAGCTTTAAATCAAATATTTCAAAACCACGAATTTAAGAACCAAGAAAATAGTGAAATTTATGAAAACCACGCAAATTGATGCCCAAGAATAAAACTACTTCCACAGTACCTCTTAATTAAGCGATGGAATTCTGTACCACTTTCACAAGTTAACGAAATATATAGTTCTTTTAACTTTTACGCCAATGGACATCAGTGAAGCAAGAAATTTTAAAATAACTAAGAAATGATTGATTTCTGCGTGGCTCTCCAATCCAAAAAACCCTGGAATCAATCATCTCTGTTAGCTATATCCTGATAGTCATTCTTTGGATTTCTCTACAATTATGAAGATACAACAGGAAAATCTTTTTCATTAAAAACATTGAAACACTGTACCACAACAACAACAAAAAAATCGAAAGACTGAAACGAATTAAATATAAAAACACCGAGGGATTTGTAACCACAGCCGATTCTGAAGACAAAAATTAAAATATACTATTCAGGTAAAATACCAAAATCCTGTATTTGTAAGAGCAATCCTGACTTCAAAAACAAATAGCATTTCTTAGGTTAACTTCCAATAATATGTACAAAAGATTTGAGTAGAAAACAAAACATAAATAAATAAATAAAGGGATATTGAGTAAATGTACAATCTCAGAATTCCTATTAATACGTGGTAAGATTGAGCAAATAGGACAACGCTTCCATTGTCGTTCTTCATTTTAAAGTCACCATGAGGCCTTCAACAAAGAGCAAACGCTCTTGCCTCATAGTAAATTCAAGACCAAATACCAAATATTGCCTTGATAGAACTCGGTTGCATACAAATAAGGAAACTCATAACTTGGAAGTCATTATTACAGAAGTTTTACGATCGACATCACGATCTTGTTGACAGGTACATAAGAACTAAAGAAAATACATTTTAAATACATTTAATTTCATACATTTAACTAATGAAAATACATTTTAAATACATTTAATTTCAGTATTGAAACGGTGTAGTACATTGAAAATTTTGAGGACTTATTTGACATATTTAAAATGGTAAAACAACAACACAAATTATCGAACAGAATTGTCAAGATTCGAAATTCAGAGGGGAAAAAGACAGGTCAAATCCAACTCCAGTTTCCTGGAGGGCAACTAATTTTTTTCTTTACAGATATTTTTTTTCTTTTACTGGAAATGACTTCATCACCGTAGTTGACATCTTCAACAGAGCGGCTGCCTTATAAGACGCCAGTGAAGCTTTCTCTACCAATGCACCTCATCTTACCCATGTTTGATTTATCGTTATTTGTGTGTGTGTGTGTGTGTCATATTTCTTTTATTTTTTTGAGCTGCACTCATGTTATGTCTGTGTTGCTTTGTTTTTTTTTCAGATGTTTTCAGATGTTGAAATTGTCCTTTGCTTATTTGCTTTAGACTGACGGTTCGTTTCTGACTTACTTTACCATTCTGAAAAAAAAAATCAAAACTTATATTCCTAAATGAGAACCTTGCAACCCTGAGAGTTCTTTGAAGAAACATCGTATGAGCATTTGAAGAAAATATTGAAACAGTGTAGCAACATCAGCAATTCTAAAGAGAGCACAATATGATAGATTCTTGGTGAAAACATTGAAGCCCTATTCTACCACTTACAATCCGAAAGACACAACTAATGAAAATACATTTTAAATACATTCAATTTCAGAATTGAAACGGTGTAGTACATTGAAAATTCTGAGGACTTATTTGATATATTTAAAATGGTCAAACAACAACACAAATTATCGAACAGAATTGTCAAGATTCGAAATTCAGAGGGGAAAAAGACAGGTCAAATCCAACTTGAAAATTTGTTAATTGCAATTTTGCTGATTTGGTACAGGCAATTCAAAAGAAATGGTGTGCTAGACTTGTTTTATGGCAATGAACAGAAATGTTCAACCCAATGCTAAGTAAAAAAAGCAGTTCGGCGACAAAAGACTGATCCTTTGAGACCGATTTTTTGAAGCCCTGAATGATAGAGCAGCCAAGAAGATAGCTATTCATGAGATGATTGATTGATATTTTAACATTGATTACTCTTAACATTAATGATTCTGAAGAAGAGAAACAATATATTTTCTATAGTTAATACATTGAAACTCTGTTCAATTACTGAAATTCTGTAAAAAGAGATAATGCTTTTTATAATCAAACATTGAAACACTGTACAAGCAATGAAAATAATGAATCATGAATCACAACAAACAATTCAGAAGAGAAAGACAAATTTCTAAAATGAAAACACCTAACAATAGGGTCTGTAGGTCTCGTCATGTGACATCGAGAAATTGCGATAAAATTGTATTTTGAAAACATTTCTCGCCAAATTATGACGTTTTAGTATTATGAAGTTCAAAGTTTTTGTTTGAAACGTCATATATTTTTGTTAAAAATGCAACTTCCGGGTACAACCTATGTGTCCGGAAGTTTCAAAATTGGACGAGACTTACAGACCCTATTCTTAAATTAATAAAAAAATACCGAGGTTACTGTGAATTTAAGTTCTGCATATGAGCATTTCGACAATTTATGTCTCATCAATGCAGATCTAATCAAAACATTTGGAAATTCATGAACCAAAATATGTTTAAAAACTGATAGAGAACAAATACCAATAAGGACTAAATAGGAAAGCCAAGATCAGCTAAGGACAGAGCTATGCAAGAGGGACATATTCCTTAGGTTTTAACAAAATATTCTTAAATTTAAATATGACAAATTTTTAAACAAAATTGGTTTCGGGCCAGCACCGAGGTTCTGGCTACTGGGTTAGTGAATACCCTCGATGACTAACAGTCAACCAGCAATGACATCGAATTATACATAACATATTTCTACACGGAAAAAAATCAAAACATATATTCTGCACGGAAAAATCTTAAATCCTGGATCACCACTGTCAATTCTGAAGAGACAAACGCTAAAGATGTAACACCACTAAGAAATCTAAAGATATTATAAATATAAATTCATGGTGTTTTTCATTATAGTACAGTTTTCATCCAAAGACCCTATACCCTATACCTTGTGGGTTGGTAACCGTTGTAATGTCTTAATCTGTTAATTTTGTAGTTTCAAATAAGAGTTTTCATAGCTTCCGTCTTCATAAACAACAAAATACCGAAGTTACCGTGAATTTAAATTCTGCATATACGCATTTTGACAACTTATGTCTCTTTAGTGCAGATCAAATCTTATTGTTTGGAAGACCATAAACTCAAAGATGTTTAAAAACTGATAGAGAACAAATTACCAAATTGAATATGATCTAGATTTAAAGCTAAAATCGGCTGAGGACAGAGCTTTGCATGAGGAAGATAATCCTTAGATTTCAACAAAATTTACAAAATTTAGATATTGTAAGTCGGCTTTCGGGTCAGCACCGAAGTACTGACTACTGGCTCGGTGAATAACCTCGGGGACTAAAGGTCTACCAGCTGTAGCATCGACCCAGTGATAACATATCAATAATAGAACATAGCTTTGTTAGGTATGTAATATATAAATTTAATCACCGAAACTCTCAACAATCACTAACACATTAGGGTCTGTAAATTAATGAAGGGAAGATAACAAGAAACACTTACAATGGCCGAACATGACAATCACACGTCACAATCAACATGGGAACTACACAAGAAAAATAATGAAGTGACAAAAGACGAACATAGATAACGATAGGAACTCGGGATAGCCGGACTTGGTACCGGCACTGGCAAAAGCCAGCGGTAGGATTAAACCGGTTTATTGGTACCTAAACCTCCCCTTTCTCTATCCCGTTTCCCTGTAGTATAATAAACATACAAATTAAACCCAATACAGGTAGACCTCCAACTCTAAGACCACAATCTTGAAAAGGATAGAAGAGACAAACGTGATTTAGAAAGATGGGTCGAAGAGTGTTCGCCGCTAAACTGCCGGCTAGCTCAAGGAGCCTAGTCTGCTGGTAAAATGCTGTCGCACTACGGAATAATAATCAAACTCAAAACTTCCCGAAGGATTTAGTTAAGAATCATCATGGATTTCAGCAGACATCGGCAGTATCAGCGAGAGGCCAATATAATTTTAAAATCTTCAGGTCATTGGATCCCAAAGCCAATTTAACGGAATCATGAAGAATATCCGGTCAATATACCCTATTAGGTAAAGAATGTAAGTTACGTCCCAGTTTTTCTGGATTTTTTTGATCATTTTTTGACATTTTTTAACAACATTTCCGTAAAAACGAGGGTTAGAAATGTCTTTAGTAATAAGCTGTTTCCGAGTCGCATTATACTTAGATACCAAATATTCATATCTTCTATAAAACTTCTTAAATGTGTTTATCAATCTATGAAATCTGTAACCTTGTTGTAATACTTTGGATGTGATAGTAAGGTTACGTTCATTAAAGTCGTCAAGAGTAGATCAGACGCGTGCGAATCGTACCAGTTGAGATATATACACCCCGTATGATGGTGCTGCAGGAACGTCGCCATCAAGAAAAGGGAAATTAGAAATAGTGGAATCAAAATCATCCCTTTTATCATCAATTTTATTTTGTATTTTTCCGGAGTCAACGATGATAGTTAGATCGAGAAATGGGCAGTATTTCGAATCATTGTTTGCTTTATTAAATTTCAGTTCTTGTGGGTAAATGAGGTCGACATAGTCTAAAAACTGGGGATTGTCAATAGTAAGGATATCGTCGATATACCTGCTGTTATGGTTGAAAATTGAAATAAGTTGATAACTGTTTTGTATGGTTCCATCTTGTAGTTTTTTCATTAAGTCCCGTTCGTAACAGAACAGAAATATATCTGCAATAAGAGGTGCACAGTTTGTACCCATGGGAATTCCAATGACTTGTTGATAGACGATGTTGCCGAAATGAACAAAAATGTTGTCTAGCAAAAGATTAAGTGTCTTAATCATGTCATCGCATGTCCAGGAACAATGATTTTTGTAAGTGCTGTTAGAGAAGAATCCTTGTTTTTTATTACAACAAATGAATTGTAGACCAGAAAATTTGAAAGACCATTTAATACGTTGTCCCAATTTCGATTTAATCAATTTATGTGAAAGGGTTGTATAAAGATTAGAAAAATCATAACTGTCAATAGACAAACCGGTCTTTGTATTGATTTTAGTTTATCTAAAACTTAAATGGAATTTTTTACACTCCAAAAGTAATTTACACCACAGTTTTGATAATTTTTTTCACAGTATTTGATAACTAACTCTTTAATACAGGTAAATGCAATTGTTAAATGGATAGATAAATTAGTGGTAGAATAGTTGCTTGATGTTGAAATAAAACGATGTTTGTAGGGATTTTGGTGAAGCTTAGGAACCCAGTATATACTAGGCAAGGCGTTATCGTTAGGTGGAACTTGGAGCATATCTGTATCGCTGTACTGCTGTTTGGTTAGTGTTTTTTCGTCAAAATTAATACGTTCGAAAGTGTCAGACTTTGCCAAATCATTTTGTTGGAAATCAATATTTCTTTCAAATAATTGAAACGTTGTTGGACGCTTTATCGACTGGTACAAATACATATTAATTGCTAAGATCTCTTAATTTTAACTTAATTCTGTTTACAGACGGCTTAGGCGGTGACTTTTTAAAAATTTTTTATAAAAATTTATTCTGTTAGTGACTTTTGTAATCATGCTATCTTTGAACATATTGAGTGCGTGTTGAGTGCGTGTTTGTCTGCACTTTCTCGTTTGCACCATTTTTAAACAATAATTGTCAACTGCGTCTTCAATAATAAGAAAACATGCTTGCCAGTATATTTTCGAGGGTGGGCGATATTTAGGCCCCTTTCTGAATAATTCTCTAACTTCTTTATCATCGATGAAGTTCAAGTTCCCCGTGAAAACATGTCCACATGGGTCATAGCGATATGGTGACGTTGAACAGTTTCAGCGGCTGGGGTAGTTCTTCTCGAAATTAGCATCACAGGTTATAGAAGAGTAATTGAAAAAAGTACTTCCGGTAGGCTTTTTGTAAGAAAAGGAAATGACAGGCATGTCCTGGTTGTCAAAATAAACGGGAACAAGTTTTTGAATATCAGGGTCCCGAAAAATGCCTGCGATGTCGATTAAATCAATTCCTTTATTTATGGAATAAAAAAGATAACAGGAAACACCTACAATGGCCGAAAAACATAGCCACATGCCAGAAAGTAAATAGGAACTGCACAAGAAAAAAAACCAACAATAAAAATACAAAAGACAAACATAAACAACGATAGGAACTCGGGACAGCCGGACTTGGTACCGGCACTAGCAAAAGCCAGCGGTAGGGTTAAACCGGTTTATGGGTACCCAAACCTCCCCTTTTGCTGTCCCGTTTCCCTATCGTAAAATAAACATACGAATAAAACCCATACAGGTAGACTACTAACTCCATGACCACAATCTAGAAAAGAAAAATGGGGGGACAAAACGTAATTTTGAAAGATGGGTCAAAGAGTGCTCGCCGCAAAACTGCCGGCTAGCTAAAGGAGCCTAGTCCGCTGGTAAAACACTGTCGCACTACGGAAGGAAAATCAAATTCAAAACTCCCAATGGGTTTGGTAAAGAATCGTCATGTATTTCAGTAGACATCGGCAGTATCAGTGAGAGGCCAGTATGTGTGTAAAATCCTCAGGCCACTGGATCCCAAAGCTAATTTAACGGACACGTGCATAATATCCTGTCGATATCCCCTATTGCGTAAAGAATGTAAGTTACGTCCCAGTTTTTCTGGATTTTTAATCAGTTTCTGGCATTTTTTAACAACATTTCCGTAAAATCGAGGATGGGAAATGCCCTTAGAAATAAGCTGTTTGCGAGTGACATTATATTTAGAAGTCAGATGTTCATATCTTCGATAAAACTTTTTAAATGTATTTAACAATTTATGAAATCTGTAACCTTGCTGCAAAAGTTTTGAAGTAATAGTAAGGTTACGTTCATTGAAGTCGTCAAGAGTAGAACAAACGCGTGCGAATCGTACCAGTTGAGAAATATAAACTCCGTAGGATGGGGCTAGAGGAACGTCGCCGTCAAGAAAAGGGAAATTAGTAATACTGAAATCAAAATCATCCCTTTTATCGTAAATTTTAGTTTTTATTTTACCAGAGTCAACGATGATAGTTAGATCCAGAAAAGGGCAATTCTTAGAATCATTATTAGCTTTATTAAGTTTCAGTTGTTGTGGGTAAATGATGTCGACATAATCTAAAAACTGGGGATTGTCAATAGTAAGGATATCGTCAATATACCTGCTGTTATCGTTGAAAATTGAAATAAGTTGATCACTGTTTTGTATGGTCCCATTTTGTAATTTTTTCATGAAGTCACGTTCGTAACAGAAAAGAAAAAGATCTGCAATGAGAGGTGCACAATTTGTACCCATGGGAATTCCAATGACCTGTTGATAAACAATGTTGCGAAAACGAACAAAAATGTTGTCAAGCAAAAGATATATATTAAATTATTATATATTAAATTTTCAAAAATTGTTTGACACGTTCATCGTTTTTGGCAATTCTCGGATAAAGCCGATGATGGCAGAAAGCATAAATAATTTTCGAACATTCATAGATTGGGCTATTTACAGACATGGTATCACATTCTAAAGATTTTGTAAAGTTGATTAACAGAAATTGAGCAAAGTTTAGTAAACAAGCCATGCCGCCCATTGTTTTTGAAAACGGTATACATTTCTTTAATATTTACTAGGTTTTTAAGTTTCTTTCTTATGTTGTAATTCACTCTTCGGCTATGTGACCTGCGATGGCGTAATTTCGGAGAAGAAACACTCATGATGTCCATGGAAGCACGCTGAGAAATGTTTCCTTGGCCCATGATGTTGTCGTTTAAACCTAAAGGGTAAGCTGTCTGAAGTTTTTGTATCAAATACAATTCACATTCTATTCTAGATCTTACAAATTCTCTCTTGGATTGGTCAGGGGATTTTTCAACAATTTCTACTTGTTGAATTTTAATATACTTCTGTCATGATTATAAATGGAACAATGTTGATATATGTACGATTTAAACTTTTTCGGGAAACAAATGCGATACAGGTGCTCCTGGGCACGTCGTTGTAATGGACGACCAGTTTCACCTACGCACTTAATTCCACAGCCTGGTTTAGTTCAGGTGATCAAATAAACCAGGCTTGGGGTTTGTCAGGAGATGTCAACATAGAATTTGACGGTAAAGTTCCTGCCATTGACATTTACTTTAACAGTATTCTCCTGGACTAGTCGAGGACAAGTGGCACATTTCCTGGCGTCGCACTTTTGAGCTTTAAAAAATCCACGATTGCTCTTGTTAAAACCAGAAGCTGTAGTGTATCTGGATGTTTGTATGGATTGACATAATTTAGGTTTTTTCATAGGAGTAAGCCTGACTACTGGATTAAGTGCCGAAAGGTAGATTAGTTAAACTAGAATGTGAAGAGGCAATCGTGGATTTGATAGAGCGTTTTCTTAAATTGGATCTATACTGTACCATGAGTGTCAAAACTATAAGTCTGTAAGTCTTGTTCAATTCTGCAATTACACAAGTTGTACCCGGAAATTTCATTTTGTACGAAAATGTATGACGTTTCAAACACAAAATTAAACGTCATAATTCGATAACGTCATTATTGGCGGGAAACGTTTTTGAATTTCAATTTTATCGTGAAATCGCGGTGTCACATGACAAGACTTACAGACCCTATTACACATTTATCGATTAAAACAGCAGAACTCCGTTTAGAACTTTCAAATCTAGGTAGAAAAGAAAATCGTGATTAATTTGTTATCTAAATACTAAAGCTCTATACCAACAGTAACTATTTAAAAAAATCTATTTTCTCCTTAAAACATCAAAACCTGTGCCATTGAAGAAACAAAACATAATAATCATCCTAATTCAAATATTCAACGCTGTACCACCAATGAAAATTCAGAGAAAACACATTTTTCCTTTAAAAAAAGCAACGCCCTGAACTCACATCAACAATTTTGGTTTGAAATAAATGACATTTTTTTGTGAAATCTTGTATCACATCTTAAAAATTCATATAAAAGCACAATATCATATTTTTGAATGCAAGCACCAAATCCCTGTATCATCACTGACAACTCTGAGAAGAAGGATAATGTCTTTATTTATAACATTGAAATACTGAAGAGATACAAATTAGCTTCTGAATTGAAACACCGAAACCCAGTACCACCATTTACACGTTAATAAGCAGTACTATTCTTTCCTTAAAATATCAAAAACCGTCATCGACCCTTGCAGTTCTTGAGAGACAAAATAAAATGTATCATATATTTTCATCTTTAACATGAACATCTGCATCTACCCTAAAATTTTGAAGAGAAAAACACAAAAATCTTTATCTTAAGAACCCTGTAACTTGTACAATTCTGCAGTCAAAAAAGCATATAATGTATTTCGATATTAATTACTCAATCCCTGTGCCACCTCTTGCAGATATGACAGATGCCGTGTTCCATCCATGACAATTCAATTTAATGTTGACCATTTAAATTTTTGATTAACATCTTTTTTGGAATAAAAATTGGGGTTTACTTTTTAAACCTCATACTTACAAATCGTATTTAAAAAATCCCTAGGAAGATCATGATTAATACCTCAAAGTTCTAAACATTTGGCAGTCATCCGAGCATGGTTCTTAAGAGTAAATTCCTAAGAATTTTGCTTTCTTGGATGCACGTTCACTTCTTGAAGAACTTAGACACATTAACTTGTGATGATATCGCAACATGTCAATTATCAACTAAATGGGATCTGTAAGTCTCATCATGTGACACCGAGATTTCACGATAAAACTTAAATTCAAAATATTTCCCGCAAAGAATATGACCTTGCTGGATTATGACTTTCGCATTTGTTGCTCTAAACGTCATATGTTTTTGTTTAAAATGCAACTTCCGGGTACAAGTTATGGTCCCGGAAGTTCCAAAATGGAACGAGAATGGCAGACCCTATATCTTATATTACTTAGATCCCTTTCCTTGCCGGCGACGTTCCTTTAGCGCCATCCAATATCTCGACTGATACGATTCAAACGCGATTGTTCTAACCTTGACAACTTTGATGACCATTAACTCACTGTCCCACCAATATTTATACAAGATGGTTCAAGATTTAAAATATATATATCACTAAGAGCATTCATCTCCCTCTTTTTTATGGAAAACGTTAATAAATGCAAAAACAACTAATGAATAAAATGAGAAAAACTGGGATGATGCTTACATTCTATAACTGAAAATCAGAACTTGACAATATAATTCTAAAAAAAAAATAAGAATAAATACAAATTTTGGATCAAGAACATGTAATTGGTAAATTTGTAGGATATCTTTTCAATATTTTTCTTCGAATTGGCATTTGCGCTTTTAAATTTAATTTTGACATAAAAATCGATCAAGATATATAAGCGACGTAGCCAATACTAAGCTCCAAACACAAAACCTGTGATGGATAACATTTACATTGAAAAACATTAAATCAAAAAATTTGTTATAAATCTGAAAATAGGTGCAAAATGTCAAAGTGCTTCATTTATACAAAGATTGTTATATAATTACATATCTTGTCTAAAATGTTCAGGAAAAAAGTTGTTTCTTCATTCACATTTGAAATGGTTTGAAAATATAGCCTTAATTTTTTACAATTCGTTATTCTTCTGCTTTCATAAAATGCAAAAGCTTGAATGAGAAAAATAGTTTTAGAGATTTTCAGAGAATTCTTACGAAATACTTCGATTGCATCTGCACGGAGACGTTATATGCAACTGCTTTCTGTGCTTATTACATAAAAAGACCTACAAAACTTACACTATTGACAAATAATTTGACTGATTTTACCAGAGTCAGTCGTTTTTTGACTTAGAATGTCTGAACAGAGTTGAGAATGACTGTGCTGAGTTGATTCAATCCTGATTAGTCTTTTTCAACACTAGATTTGACTGAAAATGTCTGATCAGAGTTGGGCCAACCCATTTCAGTCATCTCAGTCTTTACCTATGTTGTAAAAGACTGACCAGTGTTGAGTCAACTTTGTTCTGTCATTCTCAACACTACCTGTGTTGTAAATGACTGATTTTTGTTGAGAATGTCTGTTCAGTGTTGAGTCACCGCTGATCAGTTATTTTCAGTTATTTTATTTACCTGTGTCGTAAATGATTGATTCGTGTTGAAAATGACTGATCAGCGTTGACTCAACATCCAACAGACATTTTCAACGCAGGTCAGTCTTTTACAGCACAGGAAGTGTTGAGAACGACTGATCAGTGTGGATTGAACGCTGGACAGACATTCTCAACAGATATCAGTCTTTTACCACTCATGTAGTGTTTAAAATGACTGATCAGCGTTAACTCAACACTGGCCAAGCTTTTACAACACAGACAACTCACTTAAAACAAAAGTAAATACTTTTATTTATTTAATCAATTTATTTATTCTTTATTTAATCAATTTATTTATTTTTCATTTATTTATTTTATTTTATTTATATTTCAATTATTTATCTTATAAATTTCATTTATATATATTTTCTAATATTTAGTTATTTTCATATGTATTTTCATTGCACAGATATGTCACTTTAAACAAAAATAAAGATTTTTATTTATTAAATTACTTTAATTTTATTTTTATTTATCTATTTTATTCTATTTTTATTAATTTTTTATTTTATTTATTTTATTCTATTTATATTAATTATTTATCTAATTAATTTTATTTATTATAATTTGTTTTTTCAATTTTTTTTATTCATTTACTTTTATTTTTAATTTTACTTACTTATTCAATTTATTGTCATTATCTGTTCATTCAATCAGTTATCTATTTTTCTGTAAAATTATTTTAAAACTAAAACCGAACAGTTGAATATACATATAACCTTGCCAATTAGTTGTTTTGTTTGGTTGTTTGCAGTAATATCGCTCTTTAATATGGCACGCGAGATACGCCCTTCCCAATTACGCATTAAATGTTACGAAATTATACAAGTCAAGTTAAAAATGCTAATATTATACAGGTAGAACCGATCCAATAAACCTGTCCCCACCATCAGTTTGTGACGTGTATATCTGTGTCAGCTTCTATGTTAAATCAAAGTACAGATGTACTCTTATTCGGTTTTCCCCGTTTCTTTTCCTTTTCCGTGTATATTATTCTCTTTAATCAGTATTTCTGGAGAGAGAAAAAATGATTTTGATGACGTATTTGAATGTATTGAACTGAATTATTTTCAATACAATGAATCATTGAATTAATTATTTTGATATGTTCAGATAATTCTTACCGATAAAGATGCTAAGATTATTCAGTCTTGTCGATAGAATCCATCCTGGTAGTCCATTGAACATTTCGTCCAAAATCGGGACGATGTACGGTATTCAAAGTAGGCTTTTCATATTAACTGACTGATATGGCTAAATGACGATTTCTCAACTCAACTAAGTTACAAGATGACAATTGCGAATTGAATTTCGAATTCTGTCTTTAAGTATTCTGAATTCAAGCATGTACAGACAACGCAATTTTAACAATCTTAAATATTTTTAATATGATTCTACTGCATTTTGATTTCAAATCGAAAGTAATACGGAGTGACGAGACAAGACAGATTGAAAATGATATGAATAATGGCCGAAATTTGATATTAACAAATACCCCCTTTTTATGTACATAACTGCTTTCAAGAATTTTGCCAATTATAATCGGGGAACTTCAAAATTGTTACATTTAAAGAGTCTACTTTGAAAACTGGACTTTAACAACTTAACATTGCAATGCTTTTCTTATTTTTTTATCTATTCAGGAGTTATAAAGGCTCCTGAACACTATACATGTTGTATAATTTTTATCTTTCATAAGAATCAAATGCAAGTATTAAAATTCCCATGTGCAGTTCGATATAATGGACGTAGGGGCTGTTCAGGTGATGTTGTCATGACATGTTACATAATAAAATACACTGCGTCCTGTTAACATAAAAGATCATTCCGCGGAAATATATTCTCGTGTTCTTTTTGTCCCACCTTTTCAGGATGTACACATAAAGACACGTTCTACATACATGCGTGTATAAAGTCACATTTGTAAAGAAGAGGTCGAGTAAATGCACAATTTGGACGCACAGTTATAACCTGAAGACGTATTCATACCCGGGATAATTTCAATTTCGACAGCTATATGAAGTTTTCCTGACGGAAAAGCTCATTAAAAACAATATGTCATCTGATGTGGACAGAAACAGACACCATATATGTGTACATTCGTTGTCCATGTTTGTCTTTTGTCATTTTTTTTAGATTTTCTTGTGCGGTGGCCTGGTGGATTGTGGCATGTGATTGTGGTTTTCGGCCATTATAGGTGTTTCCTGTTATCTTTCTTATTAATTCATACACAATGTAGCATTTTGACCATTTTGTTATCTTTTTACAAAGGAACATCAAGGCAAAGAATGAATCGTCGCTGTATTTGTATAAACGCGTTTTGTTTTGTCAACGATGAGAATTGAGTATTGATAAAGAGGGTAGAACGTGGGTACCAATACCATGAACTTGAACATCAGAGATAAAAAAAAAACAAAATTGACTTCAGATTAAATTACATGGACTAGAATATAGAATGAAAGAATAAACGATTTAAAGCGCTCGTTTACAAATATATAATTTATATTATGCTGACGGTTAGAAGAATAACAGATTATATTTTCATTTCTTTTTTAGGTTTTCCTCTCATATATTTATTTTGAGAACTTTTTTTTAATTTTTATTCGAGATTGTTTCATTTATCATTCCGCTTCTGCTGTCGGTGTAAAACTGTGGCTTACCTGCAACAAGCTAATATAAGACTTTCGAGTCAACTGTTTGTCACTGAGCAAGTTCTTTTATTAGACAAGAAAATCAAAACATCGAACTTAACCAGGGTTTTTAATACATCTTCAATAATTAGGGTCATGTAAGCTTTGTCAAGTTTGTACTTGAAACCATCCATAAGGCGTTCTTTTCTTCTGTTCTTAATGTAATTTATCTTCATTTACGTGCAGGTTACATTTTTAGCAAAACATATTTCATGTGGCGAATGTTATTGGTTCTATTAGAATAAATGTGAGCTTTTATATCTATTGAACTGACCAGAACTCCAGTTTAAGTAATGAGGCACCCATTTTCGCTACGCAAGAGCTCAATCAGGCCCGAAGTCCAATAACTACCTGTAGCCGGTATTTTATCCACTTTGCATTTTGAAAACATTACATCAAAATAGTATATGAAAATTAATATCAAGTTATATTTTAGTACATTTTATTTTATATAATTTATTTAAAGTTCGATGTTACTGAATTTTCATACAATACACAGAAAAGACGTCGTTGAATTTATAACACACAATTTTTGATAACTATGTCGTATGAGATTTTAAAGTCTATGAAAACTGCAAGTTCCGGTTCCGGTTTTTGCCGTGTTAACTTCCGGCATGAGAATTGCAAGTTCCGAATTGCAAAATGCGTGGGAAATCTTTGTTTATTCAAACTGCGATGTGACCTCTCACAATATTTTGCGAAACATTACAGATTATTAATCACAATAAGCACTATGGGTTTTAATTTTCTTTCAGATTAAATTATGTATGTAAATGATTGTACTCTAGCGAAACTAAAATTACATCGCGTTTGTCAGTCGTGATTTCATCTTTAAAGTAAAAATGTCTTAAAGTCATTTATAGGCTTATAGAAGTTTTGTATTTCTATAGATACTTTATCAATATGGGTTTGTTTGAAACATCATTCATTTTGATACTTCTGATTCAGCCTGGAACTATTCATTACATGTATATGATTATATTAGGATCGACCATTTAACCTGAAGGGGGGGTTATGGGTTTTTTCTGTACAGAAAAAATTTTTCGCGTAAAACGCGAATTTTTTTTTTCACGTGTATCAACAATTTTTTTTTCAAAGTTAACATTATTTTTGGGGTCAGAAAGCCTCCTTTAGAATTTTTTTTCCATCATTTTGGCCGCCAAAATATTTTTTTCACATAAAATCAGCTCAAAATAATTTTTTAGAAAAAAAAACATAGCCCCAAAATATGGCTCAAACTACTGGCAATGTTAAAGGTTGCAAGCAATGAAAAATAATAACTCTCAATAGTTATATGGGTTGATTTACTTAAGGCTTGCAAAATTCATAGCTATTGTAAAATTTTTATGAAAAATTCCAACAATATACTGTTATTTGTAAGATAGGTGGGTCCAAAAATTTTATTCTGAAGATTTCATGGCGGTGGAACTGGGGTTGCAATTAATTTTGATCTTACATTTCAATCTGTGGTCAGGTTGGGTCTCAAAATATCATTCTGACCCTATGCTTGCAGATTTCATGACTGTAATAAGTTGCAATTTATAACTATGATCATTTATAGCTATCTGTGGTCAGGTTGGGTCTTAAAATATCATTTAGACCATATGCTTGTAGATTTCATGGCTTTGAAAACAGTTGCGATTAATGATTTTGATCATTTATAGCTATCTGTGGTCAGGTTGGGTCTTAAAATATCATTCTAACCCTGTGCTTGCTGATTTCATGACTGTAATAAGTTGCAATTCATAACTATGATCATTTATAGCTATCTGTGGTCAGGGTGGGTCTTAAAATATCATTTAGACCATATGCTTGCAGATTTCATGGCTGTGAAAATAGTTGCGATTAATGATTTTGATCATTTATGGCTATCTGTGGTCAGGTTGGGTCTTAAAATATCATTCTGACCCTAGGCTTGCAGATTTCTTGGCTGTGAAAATAGTTGCAGAAATACAGATGGGTGCAGACGCAACGTTCCAAAAAAGTGCACTTAAAGTCAACTTGAAGTTCACTTTTCAAGTGCACTCCGGGCTCTCTTATGCGGTCGCGAGGTTCACTTTTTTTGAATAGGTAGCTATTCCATGACAAGTTTTTTCACGTTCACTAGTGAACTTCAAGTGCACTTGAAAGCCGTCGCGACGATCACTACTTGAAACAAGGTTGTCATATATATATATATATATATATATATATA
>MJUU01020742.1:73686-103324 GCA_002080025.1 Modiolus philippinarum
AAAAGAAAAAAAAGAAAACAAAATAAAAACAAGAATTACATGTCAATAAACAAATAGTAGAACACCTAAACAAGAAAAGGGAAGTATTTTAAAGCCACAACTACTTATATGTCAAAAGTGTCATAGTGTCTTTTTCAAACTTTTTTTTCATTGATAGTTTTTTTAAATTTCGAATTTTTAAACATTTAAAATATGCAGAACCTACATTCACAACAGTAACCTCTGTATTTATTAATTTGTTACCACTGGACCGGTGCTAAATTTACAGTATCCTCGGTATTTTATTTTTTTAAATAATGTCATCCTTCTTGATCAAAACAGTGATATTAACTTTTAAGTTGTGGCTTGTTGGCATTTGTTGACTAACGCTAAAGTTAAAATGCGTTTTAACTCAACTCAAAATGCGGCGAGCCAATTTATTCGCTATCGACCGTCAAGACAATCGGACCGGCGCTTCTCATATTCAATAATTCTACATTTCAACCGATCGATATTAAACCAATTAAATGTCAGAACATTTGATTGATATGCAATAAAATATTATCTGCAACGGTTGTCAGGAGGATTATATAGGTCTAACAAGTAAGGATATTTGTAGACTAATAATTATAGTACATAAACAACAAAACATAACACCCACACAACTAACATTCCACTGTGCGAATTTGTTTTTAATTCATTACAACCAAGCCAAACGCCTCAATATAGATATTTTACGAAAGGATATTATCAATATAGACATGGTTTGTGTACGAGTTTTTCACCCCTCTAAATGTGTGTTCTTTGGCAAGCGCATAACTGTCAAATCACAATTTAATGAACTCATTTTAGTGTTTTACATTATAAAATGCGTGCTTCATCTTAAGATATTTTTGTGAGGTCTAATTATATATGATAAATAATTGTCTGATGGATCTGCCAATTCTACATCCTTCACCGGTCCCAAGTCTAATATTTTGAGAAATTATACTGGGCAATATTTAAATATTCGTCTGGAAATATGCTAAACATTGTTAAATTTCAAAATGTATATCAGCAATGTTTTGGTGGTTTCTTTAACACGACTTTAACACTCGATCGCACTTCCCTCAGCGCCCTAAACCAAACAACCACTTAAGTTATATTAAATAAGGCGAACGATAAGCTGGTGATAACACCTCGTAGGTTTATTTTATGGTTGTTAGTAAGTGCATGATATGTACGAAGTCCTCACAGATCAGCAGCGATGAAATGTTGTATAAAGCAGAGAGGTTTGAATGTCTATTGAACTCTACATATATTAAGTGTCCAATGGATAATAACGTAAGATCTCATGTTCGGCTATATGATTACTGTAAACTGGAAAACTTGCAGCAGTTTTATAATTGTCATTTGCGCAGGGATAATGAGGCGTGATCATAAAACTTGCGCGACTATTTTCATGCCATTTTATGTTTTGATAACTCGAACGTCATCCGCGAGTTTAAGATTGCACGAAATGAATTAATTTTGAAAATAAAAACAAAAACAAAAGAAAAAAAACACGGTTTGCAGTCGTTATATAATACATCTTTTCAGCTCTCAGCAATCTTAGATATGCATATTTGTATCAGAAAGTTTTGGATGATGCCTCGGCTTCATTCGATCCAACGCTGTTTTGACTTCTATGGGAACGTGGCCTTATATACTGTATAGGGCTTTATATTTGCGGTACAAAATTTTCGCGGTTTTAAGTGCTGTATTTATTCGCGGGATTTATATTCGCGGTATTTTAGTTAAAGTCATAATGTTCACTTTTATATAGGTTTATATATACTAATAATTCAACTAATTGGACTTGTTTTGATATGATTTCAGCACTTGAATCTTTACTTGACAATATATTCATTCGTTTCGGTAACTGTATTTATCGCCAGGTCATAGGAATTCCTATGGGTACCAATTGTGCACCACTTATAGTGGACCTTTTTTGTACTGCTACGAATCTCAGTTTATGACCAACATCAGCAAAGACCCATCTAAACAGCATTTAATTGAAAAGTTTAACAACACTTTCCGATATTTGGATTATATTTTAACTTTAAATAATGACGACTTCAATATGTATTATATGGACATCTGCCCTAAAAAACTTACTTTGAATAAAGCCAATTCTGATAATCATCATTGTCCGTTCTTAGACATCAATTTTGATATAACGAATGGTAAATTAGATACTAAAATTTATGATAAAAGGGATGATTTTTCTTTTCCCATAGTTAATTATCCATTTCTGGATGGCGATGTTCCATTAGCGCCATCATATGATGTTTACATATCTCAACTTGTTCGATTTGCTCGAGTATGTAATAACGTTTGCGATTTTAATGAACGGAATCTTTTCATAACTGAAAAACTATTACATCAGGGTTTTCGTTATCACAATCTAGTTAAAACCTTTACTAAATTTTATCATCGATATAAAGACTTAGTTCATAAATACAATGCGACCTGTAAACATCTAATCAAGGCTGGTATTTCAAATCCCTTATTTTACGGTAATGTTTTACATAAAAGTAAAAAAAAATACTTAAAATCGCCTAACAAACTTATAAAACCTTTAAATCGTCTAATTCATAAGGGTTATAATTACGGTATTGTCGTCAAGTCATTACGTATGGCGTTATCTAATGTTTTAATAACTCGAACGTCATCCACGAGTTTAAGATTGCATGAAGTGAATTAATTTTGAAAATTAAAAAAAAAACAAAAAAAAACACGGTTTGCAGTCGTTATATAATACATCCTTTGAGCTCTCAGCAATCTTAGATATGCATATTTGTATCAGAAAGTTTTGGATGATGCCTCGGCTTCATTCGATCCAACGCTGTTTTGACTTCTATGGGAACGTGGCCTTATATACTGTATAGGGCTTTATATTTGCGGTACAAAATTTTCGCGGTTTTTAGTGCTGTATTTATTCGCGTATGGCCTTCTTTGGTATTAACATTGATGTTTTGATAGGGTCTTTGCAATTGAACTAAACACATTCTTAATTTCTAAAATCTGTATTGCACGGACACGGGTTATGCATTCTGGTATATACATGAAATCATGATGCTAAACTCCTCACAGGAAGGGATCTTGGTGGAAGCTGTATACTGAGGGTACATAACTTACTTTGTCAGTTGGTTAAGGGTCTGGAGCTGGCATGTCAGTTAACTGTTAGTAGTCTCTTTTGATTTCATGTTTTTGTCCGTATATTTAGTTCTTTCAGTTTCATTTTTCACAATTGACTCAGTCCTGTTGCCAACTGAATTTTACTGTTGTTACGATTGTTTTTCTGATTTATCACATTGGCTGTAGGGGGAAGGTTTGAATCCAATAGAACTAGTTTAACCCCGCCGGAGCAGGTTTGCGCCTGTTCTTAGTCAGGATTTTATTAAGCCTTTGTGTGTCTTGTCCTTTTTCCAGTAAGTTTACTTTATGGCTATAGGAGTCTAGGATGATGTTTATTTCGCTGGACTTGATTGTTCTTTGTTCAGGGGCCGACTCCGACCTGCCGTTGGGTGTGGGGTTTTCTCACCGTTCATTGAAGATCTTATGGTGGCTTTGAGTTGTTATTACCCCCCCTTTGGGTCGTTGTCTCTTTGACACCTTCCCCGTTTCCCAACTTTTTTCTATTTTTTCTTTTTCTTTTTTTTATATTAAAATATTCGCTGGTATAAATTTTCGCGGTTATCTTTTTAAATAGCGCGAAAATTAATACCCCGCGAAATATTACACCATACAGTAATAGAAGAACAAGCAATATCTTTTCGTTACTAATTTAATGAAACGTCTTACCTGAAGAGAACAAAACTACCTTCAATTCTGAAGCATTCTAACTGCTGCGTTTGCGATTCTTCAGTCAAAGACACAATGCTCTCAGAGTCAAAATTAATGCTTCCAATTGGATTACCTCTAAGTTCTAAGCTGTAATTATTTCCTCTTAGTCCACATGGCAGTGTACATGGTCGTGGTTGTGCTGAGCAAAAGATTTAGAAGATCATCGGAGTGGCATTAATGATAGAGAGATACAATATACTTAAATATTTGAAAACTGTTAAGGAAAATCTTAAGTCCACTGTGTTTTCTCAAATATATTCTCTAAAAAAATAATTTTTACACACTTTATACCACACATCCTCATGTTAAACTAAAATCACTAAATCAAATATATCATTCAAAAAGGCTTGTTGATTGATAAAATGTAGCATTAGGTTTTTATTTGATATTTGTTGAAAAAAACCAGTTAATAGAAAATGTCATGAAAATGATGATGAAATACAAGTGTGCAGCACGCTTTATGTTCTTTTTTTTTTTTGGTTATATGTGTGACATATTTAAAAGTGATATTTATCAATTTCAAGTTTGTTTACCAATGGATACGAAGGATGCTCATCTTCCCGCAGATTTTTTTCTTATACTTAAACGATATTTAATGTCGACAAAGACACGGAAAGGCTTAAAAATGAATGATGTACATTCCTCAATCTCACTTATGGGTACATTGATTATGTGTTTTCATTATTAATCCATCTTATACTAAAAAATCCAACGAATATATCCTTTTCCTAGTCAGGAGGACCACTGCTGTTCACAATTTTTGGGGGTTTTTCACCTGCTTTTTATTTTGGATAACGGTACTTGACAATTCTGTTGGATAATTTTATTTTTATATTTAGTTGACTTAACACAGAGGGTGCTTTAAGTAGAAAGATAATATTCATATGAATGGAAAAGCAAAGCTGGTATTCCTTCACTTAATTTTAAAATCTGCATGATTTCACGAAAGCAATTTGGTTTTCGATGCAGATCAAATAGGAAATAAAGGGCTACGCCGAGCGCAGCATGATACGACCACAGCATGTCGTCCACTGAAATTTGAAAAAAAGTGTAATTTAAAGTTAGTATGGACATAGGAAAGAGCTTGACACAATAATTAGATGGACGCAATAAGGAGATTGACCCAGTAAAAAATAGGGAAAATAAAAATTAGCTCTTATGATTCCTCTTTGACCCTTTATAGCTCGGAAACGGTAAGAGCTACGCCCAATCCATTGACATACTGCTGAAAGCTTATATCAAGAGGAATCCAAAGAAAAAAATCCCATCAAAATCTGATGAAAAAATAAAATTGCATATTATTTTGGAAAAAATTGCAATTTTGGCCCCTTAGACCCCTTATAGCTAGGAAACAGTAAGACCTACGCCAAATCAATTGACATACCACTGAAAGTTTATAACAAGAGGAATCCAAAGAAAAAATCCTATCAAAATGTGATAAAAAATAAAAATTTTAGGTAATCTGCAAATTTGCAGTTTTGGCCCCTGTGAACCTTTATAGCACGGAAACGGAAAGAGATACGCCAAATATGTTGCATACTACTAAAATCTTACATCAAGAGAAATCCAAAGAAAAAAATCCCATCGAAATCCGATGAAAAATAAAAATTTCAGCAATCTGCAAATTTGCAGTTGTGGCCCCTTTGAACCCTTATAGCTCGGAAACGGTAAAAACTACGCCAAATCTGTTGCATACTTCTAAAAGCTTACATCAAAAGGAATCCAAAGAAAAATATCCCAACGAAATCGGATGAAAAATAAAANGTTTAGGTTATCTATAAATTTACGATTTGCCCCCCCCCCCCTTTCGGCCCCTCATAGCTCGAAAACGGTAAGAGCTATGCCAATTCCGATGATATTCTACTGAAAGCTTGCATCAAGAGGAATCCAAAGAAAAAAATCCCATCGAAATCCAATGAATAACAAAAAATTTAGGTTATTCTTAAATTTACGATTTTGGCCCCCTTCGGCACCTCATAGCTGGGTAAGGAAACAAGTAAAGATTCTACAGTCAAATATGTGAAAACAACCAATTTAACCCTTTTGGCCCCTTTTTCTAAAACGGGCTGGGCCTAGAACATAAAACTATAGCCTGGGCTAAAGCATGTGCCAAGAAACATCATACTGAAATTTGAAAATGATCAGTTCACTCGAACCAAAGTTATGCTGTCCATAGACACAAAAATACCCAATTTTACCCCCCTTTGGCCCCTTTTCCTAAACGGTTGGGGCCACAAACCAGAAATTAAAACCCGGGATCGCCCTTATGCCAAGAAACCACATACTTAAATTTGAGGATGATCCGTCCACTAGAAACAAAGTTATGCTGGCCACAGACGCCGACGCCGACGACTGCGCCATACCATAATACGACCGCAAATTGTTTTGCGGTCGTATAAAAAGAAATGAAAAGGCACTACTGGACGAAAAAAATGACTGTAAAAACCAGTGACAGTCATTTTACATTTGTTATGGACAAAATATTACTGACAATGACTGTTAAAATGACTGCAAACGTTGTGTCAGTCAATCTTTTTAACTGTCATAATTAAACTTTGTTTATTAAAACACTAATATAAGTTGTGTCAAACACTTTTTATCTGTGACAAATACATTTTGACTGCTACAAACAATTCACGACTGACGCAACCCTTCGTAGGGTTGTCACAGTCATATTTTACCCCTATTACAACGCAAGTGATTTTTGCAACAGTTGAAAAATGACTGTGTCAACTCTTTGAGCGTTGTGACAGTCATTTTTTAGCCATCACAACCAAATGAGCGTTGTGACAGCTACAAAATGACTGTGTCAACCCTTTTAGCGTTGTGACGGTCAATTTTTATCCATCAGAACCAAATGAGCGTTGTGTCAGACATAATTTGTCCGTGACAGTCCCTTAGGGGTGGTAACAATTTTTTTCATAATTCGATAATCACTTTTCTCTTCGGTAATTTGATAATTGATAGTCGACAGCAAATATTAAATTTTCCTTTAAATAAATTTATAATCAACCGGATCCAGAGTTAATTAATTAATTAATACAAATCTGACTTTTATATTAATGAATGATTCCTTTTTTCTCTTTGTTTAAAGCTTTTGATTATATATGTACATGAAAAATAGTGTTGAAAGAGATCAATTTTGTCAATTGGAAGTTTAAATTGATTGCAGTATGGTACTTGATCCCGTTTATTCAGATTTATTATGTACAAATCACAAAACAAAAATTGTTGTATTTTTTACGGTGGCATTAATTAAGCTTTCATCATTTCCCCGAAACAACCAATATATTTTCCAATAATACTTGTGTATATAGTTGTTAACTGAACACAAAATGCACGAATGAAATAAAGTGTTGACACAGAACATGACTCGCCCTACCCATGCATCGCATGAATCTACACATTGATCTGCAGAAGCAGCAGCAATAATAACAAAATGAAGGTCTTAATTTATGTTTACTAACTGCTTGCTAAAATCTTCAAATGATTATTCCAATACACTCAATTCATTATCAGAAGACTTTGATGTAAAAAAAGGCCCAGTTTTTAATAATATTTTACCAAAATTTATTGAATGATGTAGAAATTTTCATTTACCCCTCTGGAGACATCATCCATACCTTATCCCAACCACACTTATTGTTATATTGCTTTGATATTAATATTTTCCATGGAGAGTTATTTAATGGATCCAAATGTTTGTTCATCCATGTCATTTTTAAACTTATACAAAAAGATTCTAAGTGTGGCATCCTTTATTCTCCATTTTCATAGTTATTGATCAAAACGTTACGTTTCGTTTTTTTTTTGTCTGGTTTTTCACTCCACTCAAAATCATAGAACATATTTTGAACCTCTATTTAAAATGTCTTTGGGGGATTTTGTAATACTGTTTAAGATTGTATAAGGATTGGTAATGCTAATGATTTAATCACTGTAATTTTCCCCATTTTAGTTAAGTTTCTATAGCTCCATGATTTAAGCAAAGATATCATTTTTTTGTTTTTTTCTCCTTAAAATTAGTGTAAGTTTTGTCTTCAGAAAAGATATCACATTTTATCCCTAGTAACTTAAATTTTCGAGACTGGTTCCATTTTGATGGGTTTTCTGGTAGCAAAACTGGAATGTATTTTTGAACCAATCCATATAGCTTCTGTTTTATCAAAATTAGCCCGCAGTCCAGCACACTCTATAAATTTCTCTAAAATGTATATGGATCCTTCTAGGGAACGCTCTTTATCGTCTAAGGTTAGTGAGGAGTCATCTGCATATTGTAAAAGTAAAAATTCAGAATTGTCTATCTTTATTCCGCTTATTTCAGGGTCAAATTTCATAGCAGCACTCATTAGTTCTAGGGAGAGTATAAAAAAAATTAGGAGATAGAGGATCCCCTTGACGTACCCCCTTCCCACCTTAAGAAATCTGAACAGTGACCATTATTTATAATACATCTTTGTGCATCAGCATATGGACACATTTAGTAATCACCAAAGGGTTCTATCAATACAGGACCATTAAAGTGAGTCAAAAGCTTTTTCAAAGTGTAACAGAAAGACCTGCTGTCTCCTCCTCTTCAGATTTTTTCTAAGATATCAAAGATTTAAAATTGGCTTAATTATATTTGCAATACATGCAGAAACACTTTTTGTATCCACGTTTAACACAGTAATAGGCCTCCACTTTTTTCAGTAGAATTTTGATTTCACCTCTGTTGTGATCTATGACGCTGTGCAATCAAGGATCCCACCACTAGTTGTGATCACTGATCATAACTTTTGGGATCAATGATTTCAATTTTTTTTGTGATCATTGATCGCATATATCCGTATAATCAGTGATCGCAAGCAAGAACAAACCTTGATTGCAATCATGACTGCTACAGGATCACAAAAGGATCACCTAGGGATAACAAAAACGACAATCTTGAATTTTCCCTGTTCTGTATAATGCTTCGCGAACAGACTGAAAAATGATGAAATAAAAAGTGTATCTAATTAGTATTCAATTGAGAGTGGTCGTTTGTTTAATGTAAGCAAGAGTCAAAATAATAAGATCTCTCCAGTCGTGTAAATATCATAAATTCTACAGAAAGGTATTGAAACATGCTACATAAATTTAATATCCAATCTTAGAGTTAAAAGGGGGACGTACCATTACTGGCTGCAGCGAACCCGAAACACTGTCTTTATTAATATACAATACTATCCTTAGAAGACAAAATATGGTTTAATTTCTCCTATGTATATGCATGAATTCAATTTTCTGCGATTAAGTTCACCCCTGCTATTAATCATGTTATTTTTCTGTATATTGTCGGCAATTATCTTCGTGCAAGTTAGCAATGCTTTTATTTTTAACAAGCTTGTTTATATTGATTAACTGTCTACCGGGCTGGACTACAGTGAGAGTATGTGAAGACGGGATATTGAATCTCAGTGGCGTTATAGGAACCATACAAAACAGGATATGCTTGTTTCTCTCCTGCATTTTACAACAAATCCGGAGTATATAGTGTAGCAGCACATTGACGACACAAAATAGGAATATCACTCTTACTTGTGTTTCACATGTTAGTTTATGTCAAGTATTCTGTACCATTAGGAATCAACTAATAAAACAAGAAACCCTCGAGATCTTGTCATCGCACACTTGAAGAAAGAGAAATGATATGGAGTAAAATATACATGAGGCAAAAAAATATAACCAAGGAAAACCAATCTAACAATATAAGCGACTATTTAATTGTTGTTCGAAATCTTGAACCTTCAACGGTAAGCAAAATTGGCCAGTATGCATCAATGCATTTTCATTTCCGAATTCAAAATCATTTTATGATAAAATGCCATGGATTAGTTGTACATCAATTCATTAATCGTGCCATCAATAGTTTCAGGTATATCTTTCAGGTACATGTTTTAAATCGTAACATTCAAAGACCGTTGCACACGTGCATCCTATGTTAATTAAATATTTTCATGTCCTCCTCATATAGATAAGATATAGATTATTATATTTCTAGAAGAACACGAAAGGACTTTCTTAGATCTTTGTAATAAGTCTGGTTCCATTTCAAACAACCATTAAAAGTAACACAACCGCCAGATATTTTTACATCTAAAAATCGATAATATATCTATGGCTTATACATGTGAATGTGAAGAGGTGAATCGTTTTTAGTAAAAGTGAGTGTAACGGATGAACTTTAGTGAGATATTGTTAGCTCCCCTTAATAAGACAGCGAAGCAAACAGCTTGAAATTCAACACTTGTTGTGAGGAATACTACAATTATTTATACTTTATGACTAACTTTCAAACCATAAACAAACTAAAAAGTGCAACATTTATGTTGGAATATTCATTCATTTTCAAACTGGATCCTAATTTTTAATGGCAATTTTACCTATACTATGAAATGTAATTTTGAATAGTAAGTTGTGAAATTTTGTTTTCGATGTTTAAATAGGGCAAAGTTTTTCTATTAGGAATTCAGATCGGGTGATGCGAGACATATTCTATTTAGATGTTACATATTTCACTCGAAAAATTGTATATTTTTCTACTCAGTAAATATTGTCATTTGTAATTACTGTATCTGTTTGTATTTGCTTACATATGGGTGTAATTTGCAAGTAAATTATTATAAAATAAAGGACCGTTTTCAGTTGTCTTTTGATAACCTACCAGTACGGCAGCTTTAAAGAA
Organism: Modiolus philippinarum; assembly: GCA_002080025.1. Lineage (NCBI taxonomy): Eukaryota > Metazoa > Mollusca > Bivalvia > Mytilida > Modiolidae > Modiolus > Modiolus philippinarum. Next base: position 84,239 of record MJUU01020742.1, read on the forward strand.
ATGTCAATAGTATCATTTTCATTTTAAACATGAAAAGAATTTTCGATGATTTTCCTCATTGTAATGTTAAGTTTGAATTGACAGAATCTTTCATAGTGCATACATTATACCAGATCCAGCCATGAAAGTCTATTTCACTTCCTTTAGATGATGGAAATTATCTTCTGTTGACTTTACTTTTGCATATTTCGGACCGGATTTTGCATGGTTGTGTAGAAATATTATACACTTCTGGAACCACTTTTTACTTGATGATTTCCAATATATGTTGAAAGATAAAATGCTCTATGCTTTTAAATGGATGATATTTTCCACGCACAATTATCGACTAGACTGGACCATTCTTAATTAGGTATAGGCAGGTATATCTTTAGGTCAGATGATAATCAAGTCTCACTTTGGCTTTTACCATGTGCTTGGACCCCCTTTTGATTTAAGAAAAAACATACCCGTAAATGATATAATTCAACAAAATACTTTAAAACATGTAATTAAACTTTATTCAATCACTATTATCTAAATTTATGCAAATTCTAAAACCTAAGGATTAACTCCCTCCATCGTAGTTTTGTCCTTAGCTATATTTGATATTGCTGATTATTCGGAATTCGTTTGGTTTTTTTGTACATTTTAAACATTTTTTAAAATTATGGATTTCCTTTGTTTGGGTGCTAGTGCTGTTGATGAGGAATTAATTTCCGAAATGGCCATACAGCTCATTAAAATTATTGCAGTTGGAGTTAACATATGTGTTATGGTATCATGTTCATTTACTTCATATCCTTTCGTAAAATAATTAAACTATGCATCCATTAAACCAAAAAGAAATATTTGAAATAAATTGTTAATGAACTGCTAATTTCTATTCGGTGGTTACAAACAAAAAGTCCGTGGATAACAATTGTTAACCCCCAACGAGTACACCTTGCTATTATTATGTAGGTCAACTCGGGTCATCTAATTCATCAATCTACCCGGTCGCCCTTAAAATAGAACAATCCAACACTTAAAAATTTTCACCTGTTTGACAAAAAATGTGAAAATGCACATAACTGCAGCTTTTTGTGCATGTCGTAAATTCACCGTTTTTCAGTTATGTATGTTCATTCTTGATATACATACCAAATATGATAAAGATTAGTGCAAAAATAAAGCTGAAATCGTGAGATTTCCATTATCTAATTAAGTGAAACCGACTTTAATACGCCTGTTCTGATATGATTTGTTTCAAACGTTTAACTCTGCAAATTGGGTCAGATGACATGGTTGTTTATTGTGTTATGCCGGTGGCCACTCATCATACATGTATCTATATATGTAGTAGACATTATCTGAGCACCTTACGACACGTACACATAGAAGGGGGTCAGATGAACATTTTTGCGATGTTTATTCAAATTGAAATTTATTTTGTGAAATGAATAAATGTAATTTAAAATGCAGAGAACTTGTCGCATTCATTTACAACTGTCTTTACATAGTATTATTGTTATATTTTACATTTTCCAATAATTTTGTATTTCCGCATTTTAAAGAATTGCGGCAAATAGAAGTGTATTCCATTCAAATTTAAGCGGAATACACTTCGATTTCTTGTTGACACCTAGGCATACCTGTAATAACTCTTTAATGTTTGGTGTATAATATTGAACATAATAATGAAAATAAAGATAATTTATTTTATACGGCGAAGACGATTTATTTCAATATTGTTGTAACTGCATCAGCAAACATGCAGATGCACAGTAGTTGTACTACACAATCTTGATTGCATCCCGGGGGTTGCACACAGAATGTAGCAACAATTTTTACAAATCCTTGATTGCAGAAAAGTTTTTAATTTTTAACAATATGACCATTACATTTTATAAATTATTTCAACAAGATATATACATAAAATATTTTCTGTATGGTCGGGAACCAATAATACACAACACAATAACAGGTGTAAGCCATGTAGCCTTCTAAAACTGCTTGAATATGAAAAGCTTGAAGGCCGGGTTCGGAACTTCGTATGAAATTTCGTCAATACAAACTACAAAAAAGTTTGGTAATGTGGCCAACAGGTATGTTTGAGAAAACAAAAGCGAAAGCATTGGAATAATGTTACTTTAGACATTTCTGCTGGAAGAGTCTATTGTGGAGATTTTCCATCAGAATAAATGCAGGACGATTAACTCCTGAAGTAGCAAGTTTTAATAAAAATGCAATGGATATCAGTAAAATCGTCCTAAATGTGATATTATAAAACATATTAGTTACAAGTATTGATTTCTTCTCTATGTAAAGCTACAAGTTAAGCTATAGACAGCTTTATCTATGTAACTGTGCTAATTCCAGAGTGATTCACATTTCGCCGTGCAAACTGGCCTGAAATCATACCTAGTGGCATTTTATGTCAAACCAACCTCGTCGAAGAAAGTTACGGAGGCGGATGTATTAAGTCAAACATAATATATACTTATTTCAAACGATCCTATGGAATGAAGTTTGCAGGAACATCGTTCTGAACTACTTCCATTTGCTAAACATATTTAGAATCAACTATTTGATTATTAGGGGCTGAGAAGGGATATTTCCCATACAATCTTTGAGACCGACTATTTTTTTTCTCACTGGAAGCAATCACATGTGTTTTTTTGATCCAGATCATAAAATTTGCTTCCTATATGTCATCCTGGCTATCTGTTTCAGCCATCTCCTGTCCTGATATTTTTTCATTAAACTGCCGATCCTGGAACTTTATTATCGAAATTTATTATTTTTTGCATTAATGCAATCATCCGTATTAAGAATATAAGAATACAAAACCAACAATCGATAAGGGGACGACCACTTGCAAATAAAGAATCATTTAGTCTTGTTGCCAGTGAAAATAAATATTCTAATAATAAATTGATTTTTATTAGAAGGTTATTTTTTTGTTGTAAATTTAAATTAAAATGATGTGACATTTGTCTATGATGAAAATAAATAATTTGTTCGAAATTTTCGTGAAAATATATAAATACTTTTGCTACGAAAAATCGCCCAGGTGCGTCTAAACACTGCACAGGACTCCTTGGTGCACCCAGGACGTAAAATGTGCACTCAGGCCCCATAAACGTTATTTTTTCTCACACAAGACCGATTGGTGTTTAGTTATATGTAAAATTTTTGTGCAGTTTGAAATGATAACTACCAAAATTTTTAGTGTGTGGCACGTGCCGCTGATTGTAAAGATAATCGACCGTGAAGATTAACAGCTCCAATAAACAAGATTACCGTTGTCTATTTTTTGTAAACGGTTTGAGGTATCTTCCTTTACTTTGGAATACGGGGATAATTTTTAGCCTGAAATATATAAGTTTGGGTGTGTGTTTTAAGCCAATTGGTACAGTATTTCAATTCGCATTTAGAAATATTAATGAATATAAATTTGGGTATCAAAAAAAAAAAAGAAAAAGGGGTAAAAAAGGGGCAATATTTAAGAGGGAACATTATTCATGTTCATTATTATCCTTAAAAGTGTAGTTTTTCATGCGGTTGAAGCTTTGTTTCTCTGATGCTTTGAAATTGCAGTTTAAAATCAATGGTGCATGTATAAATTTAGTCTTGTTATATAAATTTGGGCTATGTTAAATCAGAGACATATAATTAAATTATATGTCTTTGGTTAAATATATACATCAGTATACAAATTCGGAGTATGTTTCTGAGATCGATTTGGCACATCCCTACCAGAAAAAATACCAAGTTACCCTCCATCCCGCCCNCCCCCCCCCCCCACCCCCCTTGTCGAAAAAAAGATTGCATTTAAGGTTTTTTACTAAATTACTAACTTGAACAATTTTGTATAGCCGGAAACATATATGTCTCTGGTTAAACACTGGTATCATGGGCATGTCCTGATCGTGCGAGGTCACTTGTTTTGGTTTGGTTTTCACACAAGTCATTTCGGTATTTGTCACTCTAGACTCAGTAGTTGGGAGTTGAGCATTGACTGTCCTCATGAACCAGTGGAAGGATTTTTGTCATTGCTTTTTTCCCTTTGAGTATCAAGTTTGCTGTGAACAATATATGTCTCTACTGTGAAGCAAAGTATGTTTATTTTGACCAAACAGTTCAAAATCTACAAACAGCCCCCTTTTTTTTAAAATAATGCCGAAATATTCGACTTCTTTGGATAAGAAATATATTGCCAAAACATTTGAATTCTTCGAAATGTTGAAATATTTGAATTCTTCGTATGAAACATATATTGCCGAAGTATTTGAATTCTTTTGATGAAACATATATTGTAAAAAAATTTGATTTCTTAGGATGGAATATATACTACCTTTACTTAATATATTTAAAGATAAATTTTAATTAAAAGTTCCACATAAAAGTTTCTTTAGGTGTATGTTTTACACATCATATGGGGACAATTTTGGCCCGGTTTGTCTGTTTTCCATCTTGGATACCGGTATTAGGGCTCATATTCATTGAACAAGCGTTTCACTGTCTATTATATGCGTTTTCATATGTCACTTTGACCACGTGTAAAGATCAAACGACTAAACGATAGTTAAATCATAGCCATGACACCTGTGATTATTTAAAACTACAAAGATATCATTGATTGCGTATAAATTAATGATTAGTAACCATCAGATGATTGGCGGCACGTGATTGACAAAATAAATACGGAAAAATTACAGCCGAAAGCAGGAGACAAATTTCTTGGCTTGAAAACGGGGAACTCCCGATCCGGAAGATATCACACGTTAATAAAATACATGTATAGCCTTATGCTTTATTCCATTTAGTATTTAGATTTTTACGATTGAAGTCTTATTGACCATGGTTTATTGATATGAACTCCCGATCCGGAAGATATCACACGTTAATAAAATACATGTATAGCCTTATGCTTTATTCCATTTAGTATTTAGTTTTTTACGATTGAAGTCTTATTGACCTTGGTTTATTGATATGAACTCCCGATCCGGAAGATATCACACGTTAATAAAATACATGTATAGCCTTATGCTTTATTCCATTTAGTATTTAGTTTTTTACGATTGAAGTCTTATTGACCATGGTTTATTGATATCTATATATTTTACTATGTCCACTGTACGAATAATTTAACAAAAATATCCAGTTTCATGTTGAAATAAACATGCTGTCACTAAACTACAAAGCATCAAAAAGACTCCCTCAGATCTATATTTCTGTATCATATCATTTGGAGATCCTTATTTTATTTAAGATATTTATTTCCAATACACGAGAAAAATAACTTTCAAATAACGTGTCTCTTTTTTTTTTGGAGCTAATTCAACTACGTGCTGGGAAAATGACGAAGAGATTTACGACCGGTAATAAGCCATAATAAGATAAAGTTTAATGAATGCGCATTTGAATGAGCAAATTAAATGCGGTAACTCTAACAGCATCAAAGGAATTCTAATTTGTAAATTTTATGTGATTTTTTATGCCACAGTTATGCTACCATATATATGTATTTTGTATTTTGCTGTTGGAAATTGAAAAATAAATCTGAAAACAATTGTAAATAGCTGTGTTAGTGAAATAAAAAGGTTTTTGCCTTTTTTATTCATTAAATATAGAAATTCAAGTTTCATATTTTAGCTGCGATCGATGTTGCTCAAAACTTTTATTCTCTTTTTGTAACCCTGGTGCTTTCAGCTGGATAACCATGAGCATCGCCCAAGTTGGCACTCCATGGAGGGTGGGGAGCAAGGGAGTGACCTTTACATAAATTTTGTGAAGAATACCGCTTTTGTGCACGCTAGGGCCTTTCTTGATCTCGCTTGAGGGGGTGAATATTGTTCACCTCTTGTTGAAGCCCCTCAGGCGACACCAAAATTAGTCAGGAATAAAAGCCCCGTCCTTCATAAACTGGAGTTTTCTATGTATCGTGTGCGTTTTTGTCACATGTACATTCACTCCATATCCTTTCATTTTTCCTATTCCATAAACACTATTTCAATTTAAGGTTAAAAAATAATTTATTTTCAAATTTCAGATTTTTTATAAATAAAATTGACATAACATGTTCATTTATGGTAGAAAATTACTGTAATTAACTGATATATACTGTAACAATCCACCACAATGCAACACAGTTATTTCGAATACTGTGGCGAACTGTAATGAACTATAACAATCAAGGACAGTGCATGACAGTAATACAAAATACTGTCATTGACTGACATATACTGTAGTAATCAGGGACAGTGCATGACAGTACCCATAAAGACTGTCATTTACTGTAAGTTACTGTTACAGTATTGGACAGTTAATCACAGTACTGGGATATTACTGTTGATGAGTGTTCCTGATTGGCACAGTGCTTGACAGTAGTATATAGGTTTTTGACAGTAGTTGAACAGTAGTTGTCAGTGAATGGCAGTGAAAAAATCACTGTTCCTGGTATGGACAGTACTTGTTTTGGTTCATAGTGTAAGGGAGTTTAAGGAGACATTTTTCTTTAATTTTGATATCCCACTAATGTTTACATATAATCCTGTTAACGGCCATCTGTGAAAAGAAAAAGTCACAAAGATCTAAAGCTCTGAACGGGGTCCATCTCAGGACCATTTATATGACCAAATTTAAGCAATATTACCAAAGTAGTTTTAGAAGAGAAAATCTTTGAATAGATTAAAGTAGGGTCTTTTCTCAAACTATTTTCCGAGTTCAAGCAATTTAAATAGATCCGAAACTTAGGAGGGGACTGACAAGGACTTTTTGAGCTAATATTTTGAGCTAATTTTGGTCTACATTGGCCAAGAGGTTCCGGAACAAGACTGAGAACGCCATACCAGCTGAGTACGGAAAACAGAATTTTATGCAAACATCTTACGTCGCCTTTGACAACCTAAAATTGCGCCGATATACGATGATTCAAGGCATTTTTGCAATAATTTGTATTTACTTACCAAGAGAAACGTCAACACAAATCAGCAGAAATACTAACAACATGATATACTGTATGCTACACCACACCAATAGGAAAAGCAGATTGTGTATATGAGCATATATTTAGCTCAGATTTCTATGAAAAAGCATTATGTACATGCTTCACTACGCCTAATTGATATGTGAATTATTTTTATATGAAATCAACCTAACAACTTTGAAAGCAAGACGTATATACCAGTATGTATGACATAGAGATTCATGACAAAATAATATTTTTCAGCTGTTACTGTGGTACTGAGCCGAATAACATAAGGTATCCAATGGTGTCATTACATACCAATATATTATGCATAAGTAATTTCTATAAAATGTTAATTGGTGCAAAGTTGGATACGTCGAATTTTGATTAAAAACGGTTTTAATCTGAAAACACGATTTAATGTGCTGATTTAAAAAAAAATCAGTAAAAATCACTGAAATACCGGGCAAATGCTACAAGCTGATTTCTCTAAAAACCAAATTTCACGTGCTTATGGCATATTTATGTATTTAAGCTTTCATTAAAATAATTTTTGTCATATTATATTAATTACTATACCAAGTAAAGCAACTTGTATTAGTAAATGGGAAATATAATAATAGAAGGGTAAATTGAAATGTTCGTTTTAGTCCTGCGGTTCGGTTCTCAATTAATTTATTAAAGTGGCTGTTTATCTTGTTATACCCCGCCACACATAGTGGCGAGGTATTATGTGATACCCTCAGTGGTGTGTCCGTCTGTCTTTCCATCCGTCCTTCTCCAGCAATTTACCACAAAACTCAGGTAAAGTATGATTTTGGTTTTAGAGGTCCAAGGGATTCTGGAGCTTTGTCCCTTGAGACGTTGAAATTTTGTTGCGAATTTTAGGATTTCTGACTGATAATATATAGCGAAATAACACAAGGTCTTCAAAATTGGTATGTAAGTTGTTTACCACAAAACTCAGGTCATGTTTGATTTTTGGTTGAGAGGCTCAAGGGGTTCCGGAGTTATGCCCATTGAAATATTGATTTTGCGAATTTTAGTGTTTCCGATTGATAACTTGTTAACATGATAACATACTACCTTCAAATTTTGTATGTAAGTTGTTTACCACAAATCTCGAACCAAGTCGATTTTTGGTTCAGAGGTCTAAGGAGTTTTGGAGTTATACCCCTTGAAATTTTGATATTTTGCAAATTTTAGGGTTTCGTTCTCATAATTTGCGAATGAAATAACATACTGTCTTCACACTTGGTATGTAAATTGTTACCGCAAATAAAAAAAAAAAAAAAAAAAAAAAAAAAAAAAAACAGGCCAAGTATCATTTTTGGTTCAGCAGTACACATAGTTCTGGAGTTATGCCCGTTTTAATGCACCCTTTCGATTTTTCAAGATTGCATTTCCTATTGTTTAATTAAAGTTCAATAATATGTTTTAGTTATCAATCCATTCGATTGATAACTAAAATGTTCGATGATAACCGCCATATACACTATTTACACCATATTCTGGATCAAGTCTTATTCCTTGTCCGGTAATGAGTATGAAATCGTTTGGTTGCGTAAGAATCTTTATAAATGAATATTATGTGCAAACTGGAAGGCGTAAAACGATCTGTTTACATACCCAATAACATATACACTATATATCTGACCATCCAATCTAGAATTTTCGCCTTCAGATATTTAAATATTGTACTAAACATTTACACATAAATATCAATTATTGCTAGGATTGTATTAAGAGGAACTCACAAGCTATAATCGTCAAAATACCAGAGTGGGATAAATTGATCAAGAAGGAAAACGTCATTATTATAAATTCACGAGTAAGATAATGATCAGGGAGATGTACACTTTACCATACATAGTGTCTTCAATGTGAATTCTTGTTACAAGTGACAATGCTTCGACACTGATGCAGGATCTTTGAAACAATTACGCCACTTCCTACGTTGAGATTGAAAGATCCTTAAACTCACATCCATGAGCTGTTATTATAAATCGGCGCAATTGAATGCCCCACCTGACACGTAGAAATCTGCAACAAAAAGCATTGGTCACCATGCTTATTCTAGGAGTAATTTCGTGCATTCTGGCCAATTTTTCACTTGATTTTTTTTCTATGTTGCCGTTTTATGCAATGTCTTTGGACTTTGATTTTTTTGTTATCATCACTTTCCGTGTTCTTAGGTATTCTACTGCAATTGTTTCACATAGAATGCAAAGGGGAAATATGGAAAGGCAAACTTAAATAGAAATTAACCTTGATGATTTTAGTACAGTAGGTAAGCTGTTGGATAAGATATCGTTATTTATTATGTTTCAAATATTGTGTATGTAATATTCCTCTTCATAAAAAAACACTATTTTGTATTTTTCATAAAAAGTTCACTATTTTTAACCGGTAAATGGTTCATATCGTATTAACGAGGTTCACGACTCTGAATCACGTGACCACGTTTTCTGCACGTAAAAGTAGAATGTACCGGAATACGCCAGGAACCAGACCCGTGCTGTTACTTCATGAGGCGCTTTTGACCGGTTTTGCCATATTTTACGACGTGTTTAAAGTTGAGAAAACTACTTGTCGTCTGGAGTTATATATATATTTGGAATTCTCATCATTTCTAGACTCCGAATATATAATTAGTTTCAGAATATATGAAGATATGTTGAAGAAATTGGCTACTATGTGGATGCGTTAAAGTCCGTAAATCGTCATTTTGAAGGACGGTTCAATGACTCCATCAAATTTAAATATCCAATATATCGTTAATATAAAAAATTCTTCAAATAGAGAACCTCAAAGGGATAATCCCTGTATATTTTTAAAAGTACCAAATACGAGTACTGTTTAGAGTACCAAAAAGCGTTGTTGTCAAATGAATTTGACAACATTTTTTACCTTGTCGTTGTGTTTGAAAATTTCAATTCGTGCGTTTAAATATGAAAAAAGTAAATCGGTAGTAAAGATGTGGTGTTTCTTTTCATTTTCGTGTATTAATTATGGTAATTGAACAAATCTTACCTAAAGTTACGACGATATTCAATTCCCTTCGAAATGCGGAAAAATCGTTAAGTTGCAAAAATTAACTTCCAGTTGGCGGGTCAGAAATTAGAACAACGCTCGTTGTCAGAAATACAAGGAGGTCCTACACTTTAACAGAAAAACAAACCTTGGAATAATAAGGATTATTATGTAGGATTATTAAAGATGTATGCTCTTTATTTTTCTTAGATATGGTGTACTTGTACATGAGATAATATCTCATGTGTACATTTTGTTCAATTACTATTATCTAAATTTATGTAAATTCTAAAACCTAAGGATTAACTCCCTCCATCGTAGTTTTGTCATTAGCTATATTTGATAATACTGATTATTCGAATTTCGTTTGCTTTTATGCATTTTAAACATTTTTTGAAAATTATGGATTTCCTTTGTTTGGGTTCTAGTGCTGCTGATGAGGAATTAATTTCCGAAATGGCCATACAGCTCATTAAAATTATTTCAGTTGGAGTTGACATATGTGTTATGGTCTCATGTTCATTTACTCCATATCCTTTTGTAAAATATTATATACAAAACTACTTACACAAAGGTTAAAATTATTCTATCTTTCGATTATTTTGGGTGATCGATGTCATCATGTGCTGACCTAATTCATTCTGGGATTTTAAGCAAGAGATGTTTTTTTTTTTCTTCTTTTTTGTTTTTTTTTGTGTTTTGTTTGTTTGTTTGTTTGTTTGTTTGTTTTTTTTGTTTTGTTTTTTTTAGGCAGGCAATACAAAAAAAAATTATGGCTTTTTTTCCCAAAAGGTATTAGTGCTGACCTGAACGAAAAGGACACCAGGTAGGCTTGGGCGATTTTGATATAATTAAATTATTTATTTTCATGACGAGTAGAATTAAAACATTTTCACTGAATGAAATACCCCGATCGACCTGGGGTCAACCCAGGTCAATCGGAATAAATTGCGTCACGTAACATTGTGATGTCCAAAAATCTATATCGTGATGTCAAAAATTTCCGGGAAAACTCACCAATTAGAAACTCGTCTATAGAAATTGTTCAAAAATAATTTAATTTTGTATTGAATAAACCAATTTCCAATTTTTGTTAATGAATGAAATACCCCGATCGACCTGGGGTCAACCCAGGTCAATCGGAATAAATTGCGTCACGTAACATTGTGATGTCCAAAAATCTATATCGTGATGTCAAAAATTTCCGGGAAAACTCACCAATTAGAAACTCGTCTATAGAAATTTTTCAAGAAAATAAAAATAAATAGCTTGATGTGACATTTGGTGAAAAAAAATAATTTGTTCCAGGTGGACAAGTTGCAAAACCGTAGTTCTATAGGTCTTTTTATATTTTTCTGACATGGTCCGTAACTCTAAACAAATTAGCACAAGGACCATAAGTAAATATTATTAACAATAAAAAATAAAATTTCTAAAAAAGAAGAAACCTCTTTCACCATCCAGTACAAAAAGAAATAAATAAAAAAAAAGAAAAAAGAAAAAAAGAAGGGCTACGGTTCAACAGCTAGAGATGGACATCGATATCAAAATTTTTTCTGGTTAAAATTTCTCAAATGGTAGTCCTCGTATATACATTCGATATAAATTTATAGCAAAATAGTAGCCTTGTTGTTTTGTAAGAATCGAAAGGTACAGGATATTTAGTTACATCGATTATGGAGAAGTATTTGTGAGTTTCACCCTAAAATAGGGGAACCGATTTGGGCCTCAATCCACCTTGACCTTACCTTTGACCTATTATTTTGAATATAGATCTTGTCAAGGGCTAATCATGTACCTCATGTACCAAGTTTAATCACAAAGCATTTCTGAAACTGACCGCCTTCAAAGTTATTGAGGTTTTATTAAAGTTTACTGCGCCATCGCCAAGGGATTGTAATACCCATGTCTCGCTTTAAACAACCTTCATCACAGGTGATACAAACATGGTAGAATCACAATTCTAAGTACAGAGTGCACTGGTTGATCAACCGAAGAAGAGGTCGTTGTTTACCTGTAATTGGGGTTTGAAAGAGCTATAAAAAAGCATTTTAGGCTCGGAAAAACGAAAGAAGCAGTAAAATGAAAAATCTTAATAAAAGAAGCACAATTTGACCACCTATAGAAAAATTGATGATAATCAAAAGTTCCATGTACAAAGTGGGAAAGAGTATGTTTTGGCTCAGAAAACCTCTTAAGTCAGTAAAATAGTATTTCTCAGTATGAGTTGTACAGATTCAACACCTGAAAATTAAGTTCTGATAGTTTGCTTGAATTATGACATACCGTCTTGAAGGGATTAGCAGATTAACAGATGTCAATGTACAATGAAGACAAAGAGCATTTTTTGGCATTTTTGTGTATTTATTAGCAAAATTTGAATTGTTTTAATATTACATGTAGTAACCGTATATATTTTGCAAATTATTGAGAAAAACAAGACATTTTTATTGTGGATTTGTGATTTTAGTCATTTGCTTGCTGCGTATAAATCGAGTCCGCTATAGGCTATATGCATATGTCTGAAATCAACGACTGTCGAGTACTGAGAAAAAATACATAATATGTAGATTATATAAATACAGAGCAGAAATATGGCAAAAATGAAGACTTAGGACCCTTAACACAATGTTTGATCAGTTTTATCTTCTATTCGACTTTTTTTTTTTGGTCTTTGACAACTAAATGTGTTTAAATCATTACTGTTCTATTAATATTTTGCTTTGCACACATACCACAGTGAAGACTGACATGTTGACTAAGAGAAAGTGATTGTAGCTTTGAATTTATAAGTACTCCACTTGGAAGCATAGAGTTCGACTCACCTAGCACTGTATCTGTCACAAAGCAATTCCAAACGGAACAATAAGAACGTTTTAAAATTGAAGGTAGTTTGTTGTCTTCAGATAACTAAATACCGAAGTTACTGTGACTTTTGATTCTGCATATGCGCATTTCGACAACTTATGTCTCTTCAGTGCAGATAAAATCTAAACGTTTGTAAGACAATAAAGTCAAAGATGTTTAAAACTGATAGAGAGCAAATTACCAAATATGATCTAAATAGAAAGCCAAAATCAGCTAAGGACAGAGCTTTGCATGAGGGAGATACTCCTTAGTTTCAACAAAATTTACAAAAATTAGATATTGTAAGGTTCCAAATAGAATCGGCTTTCGGGTCAGCACCGAAGTACTAACTACTGGGCTGGTGAATGCCCTCGGGGACTAGCAGTCCACCAGCAGAGGCATCGACCCAGTGGTAACAAATAACTAAATACCGAAGTTACTGTGACTTTTGATTCTGCATATGCGCATTTCGACAACTTATGTCTCTTCAGTGCAGATAAAATCTAAACGTTTGTAAGACCATAAAGTCAAAGATGTTAAGGTAAGAGATTATAATATTAGCATATATTCAAGGATATTTGTTGTTCCATTTGAAAATAAAGAGAATATCCAATCAATGTTTTCTTTTCTTAGAAACTTTGTAAAAGAAAAAAACAGATTGCTGATGTTGTTTTGAGATGTAAATGATTCAAACTTGGGCGGTAAAGTATACTCCTTTGGATTTTGTTTCAAAGGTTAAACAAGCATAATATTTATGCATGCACAACTGTGAAGAAATAAATATTTTGTCAGAAGGCTAGTAAAGAGGTATAATATGGGGGTTTGCGTCAAAACAAATATACTGTTTTTTAATGAAGTCCGAAAATTGGAGAAAATAACAAAACGAGAAAAGAGAGCACCCTTAAACTTTATATAAACCATAACCTGTTCTTCACTAAGTTGATTCACGTTTATTTTAAAGATAGATCAGCTAACGAATACCGAAGCAAAGATATTGATAGGGGAAATTCCAAATATTCAAAATCGTAAAACACGGCAAATCATATCCAACACGAATTGAGACATGACATGACAAAGATGAAACAAATAAACAAGAATGAACAAAAGGGCCACATAACTCAAAGAACTAGCAGTGTGAACCCCTACAAAAACCGAGGTATCATCAAGTGTTCTGGAAGGGTAAGCATGATCTGCTCTACGCCTGGGACCAGTCACAATTCCAGTCGGTTTTTGTCAGTCTGGTTATTAACACTGGATCTACCCAATGATATGTATTTTCATCTGTAAAATAGAAACATTGTAACGGTCTGTCAAATCATGGTGGCGACCGCAAAACTTATGTAGTTACAATCAAACAATGACTGAACATACCCTTGATTTATAAGTTTTAGAGACAGTAATTGCACTCTGTTGACAAAATCGATGTATAAACTACAGGCATGGCAATAGCTAGTGGGTTGTAAAATGATGAGGACATATTCTGGAGTTGTGGGAATATCACTGCTCAGAAACGGGAAGTTCACAATTGTAAAGTCAAAATCATCACGCATGTCGTAAAATTTCGTTTTCAGACGTCCAGAGTTGTCAATGTTAGGGTAAAGGTCCAGGTATGATCCTGATGATAATGTATCAGATGAAGGTTATCCTTAAATTGAGGATTGTCTACTTAAATAACATCATCTATATAACGAAAACTGAAATGAAAGTACTAAGCTAGCTTATTTTCTTTTTTCTGCACTAGCCCTTGTAGGAACCTGGCTTCATACGAATAAAGAAACAAGAAGAAACAAGATACGATAATTTTTGAGATTATAGTAATTTGCAAAATGAAGTTATAAGTATAACATTGTTTTCTTTCCAAACCTTAAGATTTATGTAGGGTTCGAATTGGATCGAATCTAAAGCAAACTGATATGCATTTTTAATTTTTGGGCTTTTTTTTTTGGAACCTCACAAAACCCATCTGTTGAACAAACGTTCTGTGTTGGATTGTGTTTCCCTTATTCAGTCGAATGTTATACGGATTTTCCTTACTAGTCTCTCCCTTTGATCGATTCGGACTTTTGTTGTCACTTTTATTTATTCTTATTAAGTCTCCAAAACGAAATTTGGGGAGACTTATTGTTTTTACTCAATTCTTATTATTATTAAGTCTCCCAAACGAAGTTTGGGGAGACTTATTGTTTTTGCTCAATTCTTATTATGTCGCCCCAGACGTAGTCGGGACGACAAATTGCTTTTGGTCCGTTTCTTTTTTATTATTATTCCACAATTGTTTCTTTCGTCTACCTATTTTTGTCCGGGCGTTTTTTCAAAGATGCAATGAGAGAAATTATTCATATTTGCTTCAATGTTGGATCACCTTAAGGAGATGTGCATGCAACAAAAAAAATTCAAAATGGCTGCAGTTTCCAGGATGGCTGCCAAGTTACGTTGACGTTTCAACTTTGTCAGATTTCAGTAAAAATGATGAAATCTCACACATGCCATGACAGAATTTATTCATATTTGGCAAAAAGTTGAATCACCATAAGAAGATTGGTATGCACAAAAAAAATTCAAAATGGCCGACTATTTCCAAGATGGCTTCCAAAATACGTCAAAATTTTAAATTTGTCCAATTTCAACGAAAACTGATTTCTAGGTAGATTTTGACGCTGTGAACAAGGTGGAAGCATCGAATTAGCTGCCAGGGGGCGACATGAGCTATTGCTTGCAATTGCAAATCTAGTATTGTTATTGCTTTTCTCTTTTATTTTCTTCAAATGATTTTTGTCCAGCATTTTTCTCAAAGCTGCTTGGACATAATTCATACTTGGCACAAAGTTGAACTACCATAAGAAGATGTGCATGCACTAACAAAAATTTCAAAATGGCTGCCATTTTACGTTAAAATACTTAGGATTCAATAAATCAGGAACTGAATGGCAGAATTTGTTCATATTTTGCATTAATGTTTATTAAAATGAGAGGAAGGAATTCATGGCAACAAAAAATGCAAAATGTCTGGAATATTCAAGATGGCCACCATAACAAGTCAAAATTTCAACATTGTCCGATTTCAACGAAAATTGATTTCTTGGTAGATTTTGACGCTACGAACAAGATGGAATCATCGACTTGGACGTCTGAGGCGACATCAGCTATTGCTTGTAATTGCAAATATTGTTATGTCGCCCCAGACGTAGTCGGGACGACATATTGTTTTTGGTTCGTTTCTTTGTTATTATGTCGCCCCAGACGAAGTCGGGGAGACATATTGTTATTGTTCCGTTTCTTTGTTAAACGAAGTTTGGGGAGACTTATTGTTTTTACTCAATTCTTATTATGTCGCCCCAGACGTAGTCGGGACGACATATTGTTTTTTGGTCCGTTTCTTTGTTATTATTATTTTTCATTATTCTTTCTTTCTTCCAAGGATTTTTGTCCGCCTGTTTTCTCAAAGATGCCTGGACAGAATTCAATCATACTTGGCACAAAGTTGGACCACCATGAGAAGATGTGCATGCACCGGCAAAAAGTTTCAAAATGGCCGCCATTTCCAAGATGGCTGCCCTTTTACGTTGAGAAATGGAGGATTCAATATCTCAGGAACTGTATTGAAGAATTTGTTCATATTGTACATAAATGTTCAGTAAGATAAGAGAAAGGAATTTATGCGAAAAAAATTTTCAAAATGACCGTCATTTTCAAAATGGCCGCCCAAAATACGTCAAAATTTCAATTTTGTCCGATTTCAAAGAAAATTGATTTCTAGGTAGATTTTGACGCTGCGAACAAGATGGAAGCATCGAATGGGCTGTCAGGGGCGACATCAGCTATTGCTTGCAATTGCAAATCTAGTTATTCTTGTTCTTCTTCTCTTTCCGCCAAAAATTTGTCCGACCATTTTCTCAAAGACTAATGGTCGGATCTTGACAAAATTTCACAGGATGATAGACCCTTATCCCAAAAGATGCAATGGGGTCTTGGAATTTTCAAAATGGCACCGGTTGCCATGGAAACGGCAAAAAAGGCGGGAAAATCAAAGTGCTCAGAATTAGATGAAAATTTACAGGGAAGTTGCTTAGGACATAGGCAAAAGCTTTCCGGTGTCCAAGACTTCAATATGGCACCGGTTGCTATGGAAACGGCAAAAAAGGCGGGAAAATCAAAGTGCTCAGAATCGGATGAAAATTAATGGGAAGGTTGCTTAGGACATGGGGATAAGGTTTTCGGTGTCCAAGACTTCAATATGGCACAGGTTGCCATGGAAACGGCAAAAAGGCGGGAAAATCAAAGTGCTCAGAATTGGATGAAAATTTACATGAAGGTTGCTTAGGACATGCGGAAAAGGTTTCAGGTGTCCAAGACTTCAAAATGGCATGCGTTGCCATGGAAACAGAAAAAGGCGGGAAAATTGAAAGTGCTCAGAATTGAATGAAACTATACAGACAGGTTGCCTACGATGTGTGGAAGTGTTTTGTAGCCCGGATTTCTGATTAAGGACTTCGTTTGGGAGACTTTTGTATCAGCATCCTGATACAGTTATAGATTTTTATTATTGTTTCTTATTATTTTACTTCCAATAATTTTTGTCCACGCGAGTTCTCAGAGTTGCCTGGACAGAATCACTTAATACTTGGTACACACCTGAACCACCATGTGAAGTTTTGCATGACGGTCAAAAAATTTTCAAAATGGCCGCCATTTCCAAGATGGCCGCCATTTTACGTTAAAAAACAGAACATTCAATAACTCAGGAACTGCTTTGCAGAATTTATTCATATTTCACATAAATGTTTAACATGATGAGCCGAAGGAATTTACGTGAAGAAATTTTTCAAAATGGCCGTCATTTCCAAGATGGCCGCCAAAATACGTCAAAATTTCAACGTTGTCCGATTTCAACGAAAATTGATTTCTAGGTAGATTTTGACGCTGCGAACAAGATGGGAGCATCAAACTGGCTGGCAGGGGCGACATCAGCTATTGCTTGCAATTGCAAATCTAGTTATTATTATTATGTCGCCCCAGACGTAGTCGGGACGACATATTGTTTTTTGTCCGTTTCTCTATTATTATTAAGTCTCCCAAACGAAGTTTGGGAGACTTATTGTTTTTGTTGCGTTTCTTATTATTATTATTCTGCTTTCTTTATTTTGTCCGGATGAACTTGTTCGAACCAGATCTCAGTGACTATTTGAACTAGAAATTTAAAACTTTGTAGGATGTTGGCCCCATGTATCTAGTTGTGCCTAAAACAAAAATTTTTGCAAAGGGGTTTATTTGGGGTACATTTGGGGGGCTAAAAAGGGGTGGGGTCTGCAATGTTAACCCTATGGGAAAATGAAATTTTGGATATTTTTCACCCTATTTCTCACTGTATCTCGAAAACTTTAATACTAGCTTCATGAAACTCCATAGAAAAAATGTTTGTAATGTTAGAAAGGGTTCTAGAGTATTGGAACTTTCAAAATAATTTTGGTTGTCATGGAAAGCAAACAAATAAATGGAAATTTTGAGAAAATAGTAGTTTATGCTAATGATTATATTTTGATTACAGCAATACATATTACTATGTTATTAAGGGAACCCCTGTCCAAATTTTCTTTGGAAAGGGGTCTGAAATTGGGTGTAATGGACAAAACAGCATCTGGTTGCAATTAAAACAAAACCAGAGATTTTTTTTGTGAAAAATCAGGTTTTCTGATAAAAGAAGAAATTTTGAGAAATATGTATTACATAGCTTATAAGGGGAACCCCTGCCCAAATTTTTTTTGGAAAGGGTCTGAAATTGGGTGTAATGGACAAAAAAGCACTTGTTTGCCTTAGAAACAAAAACAGAAACGTATTTTTTTGGTTGAAAATTGAGTTTTCTGATAAAAAAAAGGAATTTTGAGAAATATGTATTACATAAGTTATAAGGGAAACCCCTGCCAAAATTTTCTTTGGAAAGGGGTCTGATATTGGGTGTAATGGACAAAAGAGCATTTCGTTGCCATGGAAACATAACCAGAAACTTATTTTTGTGAAAACTCAGGTTTTATGATAAAAAAGAAGGAATTTTGAGAAATATGTTTTACATAGCTTGTAAGGGGAACCCCTGCCCAATTTTTTTGGTAAGGGTCTGAAATTGGGTGTAATAGATGAAAGAGCTCTTGTTTGCCTTAAAAACAAAAAACAGAAATATATTTTTTTTGTTGAAAATTGAGTTTTCTGATAAAAAAAAGGAAATTTGAGAAATATGAATTACATAGGTTATAAGGGGAACCCCTGCTCATTTTTTTTTT
>MJUU01020742.1:103348-124973 GCA_002080025.1 Modiolus philippinarum
AAAGAGCTCTTGTTTGCCATAAAAACAAAAACAGAAACATATTTTTTTGGTTGAAAATTGAGTTTTCTGATAAAAAAGGGAATTTTGAGAAATATGAATTACATAGGTTATAAGGGGAACCCCTGCCCAAATTTTCTTTGGAAAGAGGTCTGAAATTGGGTGTAATGAACAAAAGAGCATTTTGTTCCAATGGAAACATAACCAGAAACTTATATAATTATTTTTGTGAAAAATCAGGTTTTATGATAAAAAAAAGAAGTAATTTTGAAAAATATGTATTACATGTCTTATAAGGGGAACTTTTGCCCAATTTTTGGGGGAAAGGGTCTGAAATTGGGTGTAAATGGACAAAAGAGCACTTGTTTGTCATGGAAACAAAACCATAAACATATTTTTTTGTAGAAAAAAAGAGTTTTCTGATAAAAAATAGGAATTTTGAGAAATATGTACATTGTTGTGTATTACATATGTTATAAGCGGAACCCCTGCCCACATTTTTTCCTTGATGGAGTCTGGTAATGCTTTGAAATCCGATATGGGAGTTCGTTTGGGAGACTTTTGTGTTTCGCTTGCGAACACAGTTATC
The DNA here is from genome assembly GCA_002080025.1 of Modiolus philippinarum. Lineage (NCBI taxonomy): Eukaryota > Metazoa > Mollusca > Bivalvia > Mytilida > Modiolidae > Modiolus > Modiolus philippinarum. The sequence goes on from MJUU01020742.1 coordinate 103,935, forward strand.
ACTTGTTATTCTTATTATTACTCTTCTTCTTCTTCCGGCGAAAAATTTTTGTCCGGGACATATCTCGAAGACTGGTCATTGGAACTTCATGAAACTTCACATGCTGGTAGAGGCCAATGAGAAGATGTGCCATCCGGGCTCGGAATTCCCAAAATGGCGGCCGTTGCCATGGAAACGGAAAAAAGGCGGGAAAAATCAAAGTGCTCAGAATTGAATGAAATTTGACAGGAAGGTTGCCTAGCATGCATAGAATTGATTTTTGGTATGAAAATTTTCAAAATGGCGACCGTTGCCATGGAAACAGAAAAAAGGCGGGAAAATTCAAAGTGCTCAGAATTTGATGAAATTTGACAGGAAGGTTTCCTAGCATGCATAGAATTGATTTTTGGTATTAAAATTTTCAAAATGGCGACCGTTGCCATGGAAACGGAAAAAAGGCGGGAAATTTCAAAGTGCTCAGAATTGGATGAAATTTGACAGAAAGGTTGCCTAGTATGCATAGAATTGATTTTTGGTCTTTAAATTTTAAAAATGGGGACCGTTGCCATGGAAACAGAAAAAAGGCGGGAAAATTCAAAGCGCTCATAATTCGATGAAATTTGATAGGAAGGTTGCTTTAAGCATGCATCGAATTGATTTTTGGTCTTAAATTTTCAAAATGGCAACCCTTGCCATGGAAACGGAAAAAAGGCGGGGAAATTCAAAAAAAATCAGGATTTTATGAAATATTACAGGATGGTTGATGGATATGGGAGTTCGTTTGGGAGACTTTTGTGTTCGCTCTGCGAACACAGTTATTACTTGTTATTATTATTATTCCGCTTTCTTTCTTCAAATGATTTTTGTCCGGCTTCGTTCTCGGAGATGCCTGGACAGAATTCATTCATATTTGGTACAAAGTTGGATCACCTTATGAAGTTGTGCCTCCACCAAAAAAAAATTTCAAAATGGCTGCCATTTTCAAGATGGCTACCCAGTTACGTCAGTGTTTTGCATATGTCGGATTTCCATAAAAATCATCAAATCTCAAACATGCATTGACAGATCTCATTCATATTTGGCAAAAAGTTGAATCACTATTAGAAGATGGGCATGCAGAAAAAAAATTCAAAATGGCCGACAATTCCAAGACGGCTGCCAAAATACGTCAAAATTTCAACTTTGTCCGATTTCAACGAAATTTGATTTCTAGGTAGATTTTGACGCTGCGAACAAGATGGAATCATCGAATTGGCTGCCAGGGGCGACATCAGCTATTGCTTGCGATTGCAAATCTAGTTATTATTACGCTTTCTTTCTTTCTTCCACCCCTATTTGTCCGGCTTATTTCTCAATGATGCCTTGACACAAATCATTCATATTTGGTACAAAGTTGGAACACTATCTGGAGGGGTGCATGCAAGTAATATTTTTTTCAAAGTCGCCGCCATTTCCAAGATGGCTACCAAAATACGAAAAATTCGAAATTCGTTCAATTTTAACAAAAATTGAAATTTTCTCAATAATGCTATGATGGAATTCATTCTTATTTGGTACAAAGTTAGATCACTATCTGGAGGAGGGTATGCAAGGAAAATTCTTTTCATCATGGACGCCTTTGCAAGATGGCCGCCAAAATACGTAAAAATCTCAACTTTGTCCAATTTCAACGAAATTTGATTTCTAGGTAGATTTTGATGCTGCGAACAAGCTGGAATCATCGAATTGGCTGTCGTAGTCGGGGCGACATATTGTTATTGTATTGTATCTTCTTTTTATTCTTATTATTATTATTGTTCTTCCACACATTTTTGTCCGGACTATTTTGGGAAATTGGTTCGAGGTAGGCAAATGAAACTTGGCAGGAAGTTAGATCATTGTAAGGAGAAGTGCAGGCTACGAAATTTTTTTTCAAAATGGTCGCCATTTCCAAGATGGCCGCCAAAATACGTCTTGTTTTTGCATATGTCGGATTTCCATAAAAATCATCAAATCTCAAACATGCATTGACAGATCTCATTCATATTTGGCAAAAAGTTGAATCACTATTAGAAGATGGGCATGCAGAAAAAAAATTCAAAATGGCCGACAATTCCAAGACGGCCGCCAAAATACGTCAAAATTTCAACGTTGTCGGATTTCAACGATAATTGATTTCTAGGTAGATTTTAACGCTGCTAACAAGATGGAATCATCGAATTGGCTGCCAGGGGGCGACATCAGCTATTGCTTGCAATTGCAAATCTAGTTATGTCGCCCCAGACGTAGTCGGGACGACATATTGTTCTCTGCCTGTTTCTTTATTATCATTAAGTCTTCCAAACGAAGTTTGTGGAGACTTATTGTTTTTGCTGCGTTTCTTATTATTCTTATTAAGGTCTTTCACCACAAGTGAAAGACCTTATTGTTATTCTTCTGATTATTATTATTATTATTATTATTATTTCCGCCGCGAATGACAAAAAACTACGCGACATAATATTTTGATACTTGGTACATAAGACAAAGACCAAATCAGGATTCCGGATCTGAGGGCACGACATAATTCTATTTTTAGTAACGGAGTTATCTCCCCAACACCGAAAACCCTTGTTATCAGGTCAACTCCGAAACCGTAACCGGTATCAAAAATCTGAATGGGGGAAAATGTTTGTTATATCATAGCGATGATTTATCATGCAAAAAAATTTTTTTTGGTCGCGACCCCGGTTACGCGTTTTTTGACCCCTAAATATGCAAATTTCTCAAAGTTATCCGATTTCCACCAAATTTGGTTTCCAGGTAGCTTTTATGATCCTGATTACAAATCTGGGGTAAGAAATTTTTTTTCGGCCGCCATTTGAAATTTTATTATCGCGATATCTCGGAAGCGATAAAAAATTTCTGAAAACATTATATTGCAAAAATGCTCCTCTCATTGAGATCTGCATTTGATACATTGGAACAAAAATTCCGCGGTGAACGGTTTTTGAGTTATAGCCCTTGACGCGTTTCGGCAAATTGGTTTTTCGTGAATAACTTTTAAACGGTTACAGATATTATAGTAAACATGTATATTTAAAGTGATCAGTGCGAAGAGAGCTTCAATTTGAGTACCAGGTTGAAGGTCATCGGTGACCTTTGACCGTGACCTTTGACCTTGTTATCAGACAAACTTGGAAACCGTAATAGATAGCTTTTCAAATGTAATGAGAAAAATGTTCATCTTCACAAGACGCAACTTTGTTACATTTAGTCCGAAGAGATTCGACGACTCTTCATATGAGTTATTGCCCTTTGAAAGATTTTGAGTTTCCGTTAATGCTTAATACTCCCAAACGATAAGTCGTAGAGACCTGAAACCTTCACCATTGTTCATAAGTCATATATGGCCATCTAAAAATGTCAAGGTCAAGGGTCACCGGTCAAGGTCACTGATGACCTTAGACCTCGTTATCGCTTTAACTCGGAAACCGTAGTAGATAGCTGATTAAATATATTTGAGAAAATGTAAGTCTTATTAAGATCTACATTTGGTACATTGGGTCCAAAATAATCATACCACTGGTTTTGGACCTAGGGCCCGAAAACTGTTTTTTCGGGGTCCGATATTAGGTTTTTTGCTTATATCTCAAAAATTATGCAAGATACAAAGAAACTATAAGAACAAAAAATGTTCAGTTAAATACGACCGAAAAAATAGGGTCGAGGTCAAAGGTCAACGTTTTTGTGCAAGAAAGACCTTAGCAACCATAGGCAAAATTTTTTGTAATGTTGTATAGAGGAAATTAATGGCATTGCCAACCGGAAGTGACATTCATGTCCCTAGCAACAAGCTAATTTTCGAAATAGTCCTTAGCAACCATTGAGCAAAAGACTAGTTAAGTTCAAAACTTTTGTTTACATCACATTTTTGACTGAAGTAGACATCAAAATCAAACACAAACATGTATTCATGGTGAAAACTGGTGAAAGACCTTGCAATTGTTCTCTGAACAATTGACCTTTTAATTATTATTTTTCTTCTTCCGTTTTCCGCCTCCAAATTGTCCGCACGATTTCTCAGAGACCAGTGACCCAAACTTCATGAAACTTCATGGCATGATAGATATGGACCCAAAGTTGATCCTAAAGTTTTCGGAATTTCCAAAATTGCGACCGTTGCCATGGAAACGGTAAAAAAGGCGGGAAAATCAAAGTGCTCAGAATTGGAAGAAATTTTATAGGAAGGTTGCCTTACATGTGTAGAATTGGATTCCGGTCTCCAAGACTTCAAAATGGCGACCGTTGCCATGGAAACGGTAAAAAAGGCGGGAAAATCAAAGTGCTCAGAATTGGTTGAAATTTTACAGGAAGGTTGCATAGCATGTTTACAATTGGGTTCTGGACTCCAAGACTTCAAAATGGCAACCGTTGCCATGGAAACGGTAAAAAAGGCGGGAAAATCCCAAGAGCTCATAATTGAATAAAATTTAACAGGAAGGATATTTAAAATCTGTGGATCTCATCTAAAGCCTTTGAATTCTGATATGGGAGTTCGTTTGGGAGACTTCTTGTGTTTGCATCCAAACAAAATTAATACTAGTTATTATTATTATTATTCATTATTGTTTCTTTCTTCCACCTATTTTTGTCCAGGGATTTTCTCTGAGATGCTTCAACAGAACTCGTGGATACTTGACACAAATTTGGACCACTAAGAGAAGATGTGCATGCACCACCAAAATTTTTAAAAATGGCACCGGTTGCCATGGAAATGGCAAAAAGGCGGGAAAATCAAAGTGCTCAGAATTGAATGAAAATTTACAGTAAGGTTGCTTAGGACATGGGGGAAAGGTTTCCGATGTCCAAGACTTCAATATGGCACCGGTTGCCATGGAAACGGCAAAAAAGGCGAGAAAATCAAAGTGCTCAGAATTGAATGAAAATTTACAGAAAGGTTGCTTAGGACACGGGGGAAAGGTTTCCGATGTCCAAGACTTCAAAATGGCGACCGTTGCCATGGAAACGGTAAAAAAGGCGAGAAAATCAAAGTGCTCAGAATTGGTTGAAATTTTACAGGAAGGTTGCATAGCATGTTTACAATTGGGTTCTGGACTCCAAGACTTCAAAATGGAAACCGTTGCCATGGAAACGGTAAAAAAGGCGGGAAAATCCCAAGTGCTCATAATTGAATAAAATTTAACAGGAAGGATATTTAAAATCTGTAGCCTTTGAATTCTGATATGGGAGTTCGTTTGGGAGACTTCTTGTGTTTGCATCCAAACAAAAGTAATACTAGTTATTATTATTATTATTCATTATTGTTTCTTTCTTCCACCTATTTTTGTCCAGGGATTTTCTCTGAGATGCTTCAACAGAACTCATTGATACTTGACACAAAGTTGGACCACTAAGAGAAGATGTGCATGCACCACCAAAATTTTTCAAAATGGAACCGGTTGCCATGGAAATGGCAAAAAGGCGGGCAAATCAAAGTGCTCAGAATTGAATGAAAATTTACAGAAAGGTTGCTTCGGACATAGGGGAAAGGTTTTCGATGTCCAAGACTTCAATATGGCACCGGTTGCCATGGAAACGGCAAAAAAGGCAGGAAAATCAAAGTGCTCAGAATTGAATGAAAATTTACAGAAAGGTTGCTTAGGACACGGGGGAAAGGTTTCCGATGTCCAAGACTTCAATATGGCACCGATTGCCATGGAAACGGCAAAAAAGGCGGGAAAATCAAAGTGCTCAAAATTGGAAGAAAATTTACAGAAAATTTGTATAGGACATGGAGGAAATGTTTCCAATGTCCAAGACTTCAATATGGCACTGGTTGCCATGGAAACGGCAAAAAGGCTGGAAAATCAATGTGCTCAGAATTGGATGAAAATTTACAGAAAGGTTGCTTAGGACATGGGGAAAGATTTCTGAAGTATAAGACTTCAATATGGCACCGGTTGCAATGGAAACGACAAAAAAGGCAGGAAAATCAAAGTACTCAGAATTGGATGATTAATTCATTTTCAACAAAAATAGTTGAACTACCATGAGAAGATGTGCATGCACTATCAAAAATTTTCAAAATGGCTGCCATTTTCAAGATGGCCGCCATTTTACGTCAAAATATTGAGGATTCAATAAATCAGGAACTGAATGGCAGAATTTGTTCATATTTTGTATTAATGTTTAATAAGATGAGAGGAAGGAATTCATGCGAAAAAATTTTGCAAAATGTCCGCTATATTCAAGATGGCCGCCAAAATACGTAAAAATTTCAACATTATCCGATTTCAATGAAAATTAATTTCTAGGTAGATTTTGATGCTACGAACAAAATGGAATCATCGACTTGGACGTCTGGGGAGACATCAACTATTGCTTGCAATTGTTTCAATCTAGTTCCTATTCTTGTTCTTCTCGTTTTTTTGCCTCAAATTTTGTCCGCCCATATTCTCGGAAACTAATGGTCGGATCTTGACCAAACTTCACATGAAGATGGTTCCTCATCCCAAAAGATGCAGACAGGATCTAGAACTTTCAAATGGCACCCGTTGATATGGAAACGGCAAAAAGGCGGGAAAATCAAAGTGCTCAGAATTGGATGAAACTTTACTGGAAGGTTGCTTAGGACATGTGGAATTGGTTTCTGGTCTCCAAGACTTCAAAATGGCACCAGTTGCCATGGTAACGGCAAAAAAGGCGGGAAAATGAAAGTGTTCAGAACTGAATGAAACTTTACAGAAAGCTACAGTACTCTGAAAATTCGAAGTGGCAGATTTTGTGATCCCCAAGTGATCCTTTTGGAGTCAATGATTTAAATCAGTGATTGTTTTTTTTCTTGTGATCATTGATCAAACAAGTATATGTGATCAATGATCATAAAACAATGCAATCCTTGATCGCAAGTTTGTTATCCTTGATCGCAAGAATGTCAACTTTGATCACAAGGTTGTTATCCTTGATCTCAAAGTTGTGATCCTTGATTTCAAGGTTGGGATCACGGGGGGTCACTTCCTATAAAGAGCTATATACAGACGTGCCGCTGGAATGGCCCTGTTTTTGCAGTTGTCAACTATATAAATGGGTAGTAATTTTTGACATCATGTATATCAATGGGTCGTAAATTAACCACAAATGGCTAAAATCTCTACTGGTTGCTGTAATTAATCAAGTATTTATCTTTATGTGATGTTTAAAAACATTCCTTTGTGTGAAATAACTAAATACCGAAGTTACTGTGAATTTATTTTCTGCATATGCGCATGAATGGTTTTCTGACTCCAATTACAAACTTTTACTATACATTTGGGTTGGTTTATTTGAAATTTATTTTATAATTGGGTCAATATTTTGTTAGGGAAACTATATGAAAGGGGATATTTTCAAAATGCCAGCGGCAGGGCTGTACCCATTTTTACGTGAAGTGACCTGTGTGATAATTATCCCAATTTGGATTAACACCACTCAGCGGCTCTGCTATATCTTAAATTTATCTAAAAATAATAATACATACAAAACAAACAACGAAAAAAAAAATAACAGTTAGGCGGTTCAGGTGATTTTTAAAGAAAATACTTAGGATTAATTGTATGGTGTGAATCTAATCACCTGAGTGCCCGAAGTACAAAAAAAGCCAAGAAAACTCACCTACAATGTCAAATTTTGAGTGGGAAAATGTGGTACCGAACATTCAGCTGCCATTACTCTGCACTTCAGAACTTTCCGACTTTTTGTCACTTTGTTAACAATATTATTGCCTCTTATGAGGTAGATTTATTTTTTAAGTAGAAGTGCATTATCCCGTGTAACTATTTAAATTATTTTTTAAGTATGCAGAACCTAAATTCACAGTTACTTCGGTATTTAGATTTTTTCTCTAAAATCCGAAAAGTGTTTTTTTTTAATCAACAATGTCAAATACGTCTTATAGTGAAATTCCTTCTTATATTCCCTAACCTATGAAATTTACCGATAAACAAATGATCAATAACTGGATATGGAGTAAATACATATGAGGCAAAGCCTCTACAAATACATGGTTAAAACAAGCAATGGAACAACGCTTTTATTATTGTTCTTAATCTTGAGGTCACAATGAGGCCTTCAACAATGTGTTTTGCTTATACATTACAATAAGTGCAAGACGGCCCCCATCACCACTTTGAGGGGATATCATTGCTTGATGTCGAGCAATGCTATATCCATGGATCCGGGATCGTTAACAAATAGAAAATTAACTGGCAAAGTGTTCGTACAATAGATGTCATCCGTTGACCGAACAGAATACAATTACAGCATATAAACAACCACAGGGCACTCATCGAGTGAATGGTAAGAAAACTTGGCATTATAAAATCAACAACTGGCAAATATATTCTGACTTTTATCATTTTCTTTTCAGATTACAAATATTGTTAGGTAGGAAGATTTTTATTTTCTTATTTGATTGACAATACTGTTTGTAAAAAAAATTTTTCCTGTCTGAATTATTATTGTCAACTTACGAAATGATACACGATTAATTTTGTACATATTTAATATTTTAAAAAAATGTATTCTCCTGAAGTTGCAGTGTCGTTTTAATATCGTTTATGAATAATTCTGAAACCTTGCTTATGAGTGAAAATTTTTCATTTATATAATGTAATGACCCTCCCGAATGGTGTCAAAAATGATGTACCTACGAACAGTAGTTTTCAAAAATGAAAACTTTTAATTTTTTACCAAAATTGACATAACTTTTTACGAAAGGATATGAAGTAAATGAACATGAGACAATAACACATCTATAAACAGCAACTGCAATATATTTTGATTAACTGTATGGCCATTTCAGAAAATCAGAAAATAGTTCCTAATCAGCAACACTAGAATCCAAACATAGGAAATCCACACTTTCAAAAATGTTAAGGATACATAAAACTAAACGAAATTCGTCCCTGCCAGAATTTGGCCACTTTTGAGATAGGAGATTATAAAATTATACCTTCAAGAAAGTTATGCAACATAGTCATATGATTTTTTTTTCTAAGCCCTTAAAGATTTAATTTTCCATCAATTCAGACAAAAATAGTGAGTCTTGACTCCTTAGTTGATCGAAAATTTGAAAAATCTTAGTTGTGAATATCATAAATGTCTTTGATTTGACCCCCCCCCCCCCAAAAAAAAGAAAGAAAAAAAAACCTTGAAATTTAAAACCTTTCTTAACTCATCACGGACCTATGCTTTTTATTGGTGATATTTCTTCGAATTAACGAGATTAAATTATTAAATCCTGGTCTCTGACAAAAAACTTTCTGGTAGAAATCGATATTTTTGCCAAAAGACGCTCCTTTATCCTAGTTGATGACTTCCACCGAAAACTTCAAACGAACCATTGATCTGCAATCAGAAGCCCTGTGGTCAAAATCACCCAGATGATTCCTTTTTACATTCATCAAACGTTTTTACACATATAATAAAATGCCCGATTCTGCATACTTATGACAAGTTTTCTCTAAAAGGCCTTCAAAATTATAGCATCAATACCTGAAATATATATTTAATTCATAATTTTCATACTGAACATGAAACCATAACACATATGTTAAATCCAACCTTACTGTATTATTTAACTTCTTTGCAGTGACAATTTAAGAACATTTCAGAGGTAATTTACACGAAATTAAACGAGTTGACACTTATTCATCAAGATCATATGCATCGACAGATAGTCACATAATATTTAATTTATAATTTATGATTTGATTTTACCTGCACTGAAGATACAGAAGCTGTCGAAATGGCTGTATGAAGAAATTAAATTTACAGTTGCCTTGGAATTTAGTTACTTAGAGACCAACAATTTCAAAAAGTGGATTCTAGAAATTGAGCTGAAGATAATCATCCTGTGTATGCACCTGGTCTAACCCCCAAGGAGTCCATATAAAATCATCCGTATTATTTCTCATAGTTGTGTATATCAGATGTTGGATAGTAAAATTACTTTACACTATTAGTCTAAAGGAACTGTGCTTCCTCAATGTTTGACATCGACGTTGCATGTATAGTTTCAACATCTTCACCACGGACAAGAGGGTAATGGTCAACAACTGCTGTACTGTTTTCTATAATTCCTTGGTCATTCATCTAAACATTTCGAAAGATTTTTTATAATGTTTATATCGATCAAAGTATCATTGCATCTCATGTCTATACGCATATAAGACCAATTTGTTATACAGTCCTCATTCTTTTCTGTGTCTCCGCATAAATTCTTGACATGATATCAATTATCTTCTCCTTTTCAAATCATTCAAAGTCGACAGCTGACTGTAAAAAAGTTAGATATTCCCGGAAAATTTTGAATGCGATGTTTGTTGTTTTTTGGTGTTTTCAACGTCAACATTTTCTTGAAGAGTCTAAAAATCAATTTCATCAAGGATAGCTAGCTGATAACTCATTCCATGAATACTGTAATGATAAAAGTTAACATTTTTATCAAGGATAGCTAGCTGATAACTCATTCCGTGAATACTGTAATGATAAGAGTTAACATTTTTATCAAGGATAGCTAGCTGATAACTCATTCCATGAATACTGTAATGATAAGAGTTAACATTTTTATCAAGGATAGCTAGCTGATAAGTCATTCTGTGAATACTGTAATGATAAGAGTAAACACTATCCCCGATAGACGAGTTTCCCAGACAATTTTGACGTCACAATCTGGATTTTTGGACGTCACAAAGTTACGTTAAGCAGGTCAATTGGGGCAATAAATTCATAAACAGAAAATGGAAATTGGTCTTTTGGTTCAATGAAAATACATCAACCAATCGAATGGAAAGACACAAATTGTTGAATTGTTTTGTTTTTTTTTAATAGAGGTGGTTATATTTAGCATGAAGTCAATGCGTATAGTCAATTCTTACTTTAATTTTCAACATGAGTTTTAAAATATGAGACAATGGTTATATCTGTTAAGCACTACTAGTTAAATTGAACAGTGACTACGAACATATGTAACAAAAGGAATGCCTACTTACTTTTCCGGAGAACATATCTATCCAAAGTGTTTATGTTTTTTATTGTGACAAGCTCGAAACATCAGCATTGTTTATGTCTGCTCTCCCTTAAATCTCCATTATGTGTTTTTCCTCGTATACATGTATAACATATATGAAAATGTTTGCATTCAAAAACAGAACAGTCTGACGTTTTAGGATGTCCGCTAGTCACGTTTAATTATTTCTGAGAGATTTTCGGGTTTCTTTGGTTTTATCAATTTAAAAGGATTTTTTTTTTTTTTTTTTTTTTTTCGGCCGTTGGCCCATTGTTTTTTTAAATCTTCTTTTTGGGGCACACCAACGAATTTGTATTCATTTGGCATTATTTCGTCCACTACATTAATTGGTAAAAATTGCTTATGTTAAACCTATAAACCTTCAGCTTCAAGCCATTTTTAACTCACTCACATCTCAAAAACAACATCGGTAACGTATCATTTTTTCACTTAATTTTCTTTTTTTTTCAATCTTCTACTACATTCACATTTCATTGAAATTGTTGTTCTATAAAAAATGAAGCAGCGAAAATACTTAAAACCCTTTAAACAGCGATTTAAACATCATGATTCTAAGTTGCCACGGTTTGTCGGGAAACATTTCTGAAATTCAGTATCATAGTGAAAAATTAGTGTCCAATGAAGCTAGTTATATACCTAGCTAAATTCCTACATGTTCTTCCTTTACATAACAATGTAATAGTTTGAACAAATACAGTTTAAAAATAGAACTGGCTGTTCACGGTATGTTATTGTATACAATGAGGAAGCATGAGTTTTTTTTATAAATGTTTAGTTTTTAGTATGGATCATATAGTTCAAGTTGGCATTTTTCATTATAAACAGCTCCTAACATTATCGTTGCATTAAAAGCTGTTGATTTTTCCCACTTAAATAAATACATTCCATTTTAGAATAATTTCACATTTTCATGATAAATCAGGCGTAGATGCAGCTTGCACGTGCATTTTTCCTTTCAAGGAAAATCTATTTCGACACATGAATTTCCTGATTTTATTATTTTCTTGGTGAAGCAGTACGGTAGAACATCTCTTTGCTTTAAATGCTGATTTTGACTGACCATTCACTTGGTAAGAACTAACTTTTGCAGTGCATTTCCTGTTTTCAAAATTGGTGTGGTGCAAAAGGTCGGTATACTTTGATATTGCTTTTAATACTTTATCTAGGTAATTTACAATGGGGTTATGTGGTGTAAATGCTTACGTTGCTTTTAATACTAAATCTAGGTAATATAAGCAATATTTAAGAGGTGTTCAGAGTCAAAGAACAGCTCACTGTCGCCTAGTCAAAAGTTTTTGCTGAATGATAATGTCTAAACAGTACTGTTTCAATATGTTCATTTGTGTTGTCATGTGTTGTCAATTTCAAAAATCAATTAAACAAATGTATTTCAGCAACGACAATGCCTTTTCTTACGGAAGTGTACTTTTCATTCTTAAGTCTTTTATTACTTAATTAGATTTTTAACCATGGATGCAGCAGCCTTCGAATATAGGGGGTGGTAAGCCATTTTTTGACAATTTTTGAACATGACATTGCCTGAATTCTTCAAGAACGTAAAAAAAATAATCATAAAAGATGGAAAGGTGTTTTTGTGAGGGGGCAGAACCCTTCTGGATGCTATTATTAAATTATTGAATAATCTAAACGATGTATCAAACGATTGTTAATTGTATGAGCTTTTACAACGAACCAAAAATTTTACAATTTCAATGCTATGCCCAATACGTTCCATAGCGCCATTAAACGTACCCCTGTGAACTATTGACAAAAATTTGTTATTTTCATTAAAGTTGTGTAATTTTAATGGTCTATAGAACCCAAAGATGACCAAAGTTTTACTTCCAAATAGACAAAATAAATGGATCTTTTAATATTTCGTTTTTGACTTAGTTTTGTCTTTATTTTCCCGTATATTATTTTTAGATAACAAATATTATATAAAGGAGGTATAACGGAAAGCTTATTATATTTGCTTAACAACTGTTACAAATAACAAAATACCGAAGTAACTTTAAATTGAGTTTCTGCATATGGCCATTTCGACAACTTATGGCTCATCAGTGCAGATAAAATCTAAACAATTGGAAGACAATAAACTCAAAGATGTTTAAAAACTGATAGAAAACCCATAACCAAATATGATATAGATGGAATCCGAAACAGGGAACAAATAACCAAATATAATCTAAATGGAAAGCCAACATTAGCTAAGGACATATTTTTGCATGAGGGAAATACTATTTCAACTTTCTAAATAAAATCTGCTTTCGGGTCAGTACCGAAGTACTGACTACTCTGCTTCTGCATACCCTCGGGACTAACATTCCACCAGCAGATGCATCGACCCAGTTGTTACAATGATATAATACCGAAATTCCTGTAAATTTAGTTTCTGCAAATGGTCATTTCGACAATTTAAATAATGGCAATTTGTAAGCAATATAAACAGTTTACATCAATAAAACTTATCCCTACTCCAACGATTTATACTAAAATTGTCAGTTTTTTTTCTATTTTGGCATAAAAATAACCAGAACTCGCAAAATGTTAGCTGTATTTAGCAATGTTTCATGGAATGTATCATAATCTGGTATTTTAACAGCCATTTGTCGCCTGAATTCAATATTTTGCCCGAAATTGATGAAAAAAGGGAATTTTCAACATTTAAGATTTGCCTAAATTTCATTGTTAAATCGATATTAATGCTAAAGCTGGAAGAACTATCTGCAGATAGCCAATTAATTGTTCTAAGTGATACATCAGTTGTCTTAAAACACTGTTTATAAAAACAATGATGGTTTTAATTGACTCTGAATACCAAAAATCCTTCCCCTACCGCAACAAGTTTCCATGAAATTGAACTAAGAATGACATTGCATGACACTAGACAGAATTTTTGCACCGGTGTCTAGATTATATAAGCACTAATTGAAATATAGATTTAGTAAAATATGGCATCAATTCAAAGAAAGATGAATTTAAATCCACGGTAATATGCCATTCTCATCTCCCACAGATATCTAGTTAGTGAGCTGCATAAATTAACAAAAAAAAATATTAGCAGATAGGATGCCTAATTTTTTTCCACTGGAATACCGAGTTGCTGCTGACAGACATGTAATATATTGTCGATGAGAATTCTTGCTTGATAATGATGTCATAATTGATACCTTTCTTGTTGGAATCGATGTGGTCTTTGACAAAGATGGATCTTTCATCAGCTAAGACGATATATTGGTATTTGCGTCTTCTATTTAAAACTAAGTCCGATGAGTAGATGGAAGCTTCGTCAATAATGAATATGTACTTGATGGGGAAATAATTATAAAGAGTAGAAAAATCAAAAGTTGTGATGTTATGCAAGAATCTTAATAATTGATATTTCAGACTTTGAAGAAGATTTTTTAATATCTTAAAATCTACATCTTCTTGTAGACAAAAACCTCTGCGCAATATTGTAGAGTCCTTTTTAACAATAATTAGATATATACAAGGATTTGACCATTGTCTTTGTCACAGGCGAAAAAAAAAATAATATGTAAGAAAAAAAAACCGCTCTAACAAACTTGAGGTAACACAATAGTCTTCTGCAGGAAATTGCCAGTCCCTTACTTTGCATGCCTATAAGTTTGTTATTAGTTAGATACAATGACAGATGAGGAAACAAACGCAAGGAAAATGATTTAATTTATTCTTAATGATCATTTAAAGGGTATTCTTGTAAGTATTAATATCTATATCAATGTGTACATCTTACATGCGCAATACTAAAGCATATAGAATTGGCCTCCGTCATCGAAAAGCTTGCACAGTAGTTAAAGGAAAATGACACATGTCTAAAAACATCTGAAGTTTTCGTGTACAAAAGTCATAAGCATTTTTTTCTTAATTTAACAGCCCATCCGCAAAAAAATAGATATATTTCACAACTGCTTAATCACACAAAGTATAAATATGACATGCGCGACACCAAAGCATGTAGAATTGGCCTACGTCATCGAAAAGCTTGCACAAGGGTTAAAGGAAATTGACACATGTCTAAAAACATCTGAAGTTTTCGCGTACAAAAGTCATAAGCATTTTTTTCTTTTTTTGGAAAGAAACGATTTTGTTGGTACTTCAATGGCATCTGACGTAGTACCAATTTTGAAGCTTGTAGTTCGGTTTTTCAAAAGCACTCTGTTCGCTGACAATTAATTTGTTAGGCTTTAATTTCACATCATAGTGATGGTAGACTTTTCAATGTTGCTGGGTTGCTATCGCACACTAAAGCATTGGAGGGGGAGGTTTGGCGTGCCATAAAACCGGTAAGATCCACTATTTTTAAATACCTTTATCAATCAGGACCATTGACGTCGACACTTTTTGAATTGTTTTTGATCTGCGTAGCCTTTTTGCCACTAGGACTCGACAATCAACTAGGAAACTCCAAATAAAAAAAACATAAATAAAAAGACAAACATAAACAACGAAAGGAACTTGGATAGCCGGACTTCGTACCGGTAGTGGCAAAAGCTTGCAGTAGGATGAAATCGGTAAATATGTGTAATCAAACCTCCACTTGTTGTATACATCGGCAAACGATTACCGAAGCAAGAAAAGGAAAGGGGAAATTTCTAAAATCATAAATCCAACATCACGGCAATTCACAGCAACACGAATTGAGACAGTATGACAAAGACAAAACAAATTAACAAAAATGAACAAGAACGCCACAAAACTAAAACACTAGCAGTGTGAACCCGTATAAAAACTGAGGTATCATCACGTGCTCCGGAAGGGTAAGCATGATCTGGTCCACCCCTGGCACCCATTACACAGGCAGCTAGAATATAGTATTGAAAGATCTGTTTGATGACTGACTGGTAATTGTCATTTTCTAACCCTTAGACAAAACCAATTAAAATCTATAGTACGTGTTACTTCTCTAACCCTAAAAACAGTACCAAAGTAAAAGTTTGAAAGACTTCTGTGATTGTATTAAAGGTCGGACAATAACAAGGACAAATGGGTATCACAAACATGGCAACGAAGACAAAACTGAAAAATGACAAATTGTAATATACAAGACAACACGAAAAACTAAAGCAACTGACAGTGTGGACTCCAACTAAAAACCGGGAGTATCATCAGGTGTTCCAGAAGGGAAAGCATGATCTGCTCCACGCGTGGCATCCGTCACACTGCCAGTGAAAAGTCCGGTTTTGCCATAATCGGTGTTAGTCAGTCCGGTAACAAACTCTTGATCTACCCCTAAATATCTGTTCTCATTTGTGAAACTTACAGAAACATTGTAATGGTCTGTCAAATCGTGGTGACGACCGTAAAACTTCTGTAGTGACAATTGCAACAGTAACTGAACATACCCTTGATGTATAAGTATTTGAGACAGTAATTTCGCTCTGTTGACAAAATCGTTGTACAAACTACAGGCACGGCAATAGCGAATGAGTTGTAAAATGTACACTCCTTATGCCGGAGAAGTGGGAATATTACTGCTCAAAAAACGGGAAGTTCACTATTGGAAAGTCGAAATCATCACGCTTGTCATAAAGTTTTGTTTTCAGTCGTCCAGAGTTGTCAATGTAGATGTATAGGTCCTGGTATGATGCTGATGATGGTGTATCAGTGGTCTCTAATTTCGAGTTCATTTGGGTATATAAGATGAAGGTCATCCTTTAATTGAGGATTGTTCAATGAAAGAACATCATCTATATAACGGAATCTGAAATTAAAGGATTTGGCTAGCTTATTGTCTTTTTTTCTGAACTAGCCGTTGTATGAACCTGGCTTCATACGACTAAAGAAGCAAATCTGCTAAAAGTGGCGCACAATTAGTTTTAATAGGTATCCCCATTGGCTGCTGGAAAACTTGTCTTCCAAATTGTATAAAAGTATGTTATCAATCAAGAATTCCAGCATTGCAATGACATCCTCCTCTGTATACTTTTGTGTGAATCAGTGTGATGTTTAACAAAATAGGCCAATCTTTACCTATCACTAAATATGAATATCTTCTTTCACCCTTTTTAGTACAGAAAGACTGATGTATGAAATCCCGGAGTACAGACTTTAGCTCATCGTGTGGAAGAGTAGTATAGAGAGTAGAAAAATCAAATGTTTTGACACTGTTGCAGTGGTTAAGTTCAGTTGAAGATAGATATTCCAATAAGTCTTTTGAGTTTTTGAGAATCCACATCTGATTCACTCCACTTGTTGAGTATTCTTTATCACTATATATCTTGAGGCCATGTTTGACTGCAGTAAGAAATGAAGTGAGGAGCTTAGAAAAGGGTTTTGTTTTGCATTTGGCAGTCCTAGCAATGTATCTCTGTTTGTAGGGGAATTTATGTAATTTGGGTACCCAGGTAGATTCAAGGCAGGTCGTTGTCCTCCTCAGTCAAACTGATACAAAAGGAAAACAATACTGATTTATGATTGTTTAGTATGTCATCCCTTGGTATGGTGGAGAGTTTGTATGCGGGGTTGCCAAGTGAATTGTCAATGCCCATTTCCTTCATTAAGCAGTCAATGTAGTGTCTTTTGTAGATAAATGTGATGTTGTTTTGGGCTTGTCAGCCTCTACGATAACATAATTGTCATGGAGTAAGGACAGTGTTTTTTCTACCTCGGCATCATCGAATATGCTTTTTGAATTGGCCCATAGTTGTCTTAAGGCGCCTCATTCGAGCTACAATCAATGACTTTTTGGACATGATCTAGTCGGACAGTGTTTCAACCTTTTTCCTTCTCCCTCTTAGCACATTGTTTGGCGTATTCCTCTACTGCGTTCATCATTATTTTAAAGTTATTTATTCAATTGATGGGTCGGGGTTCAGGATATTTTGGACCTTTTATGAATAGATCAAGTAGTTTCTCATTCTCATTGTATACCGTTTCCTTACTGACTGCTAATCTTCCCGTTTTATTGGCAACTGCAAAAATAGTGAAAATAAATACATTGCGAACACTACTACATTTACCGTTCATCCTAAATCAAATATTCCTACTACAATGTACACATTTAATCCAAATTTCTTGCTAAAATTCAATGAAAAGAACGAAAGAATGGTTGAGTGAAAGAGAACATACAATACTGTTATAGCTGGGGGGAGACCTTGCAAGGATTAAACAAATTTGATACTTCAGAAAGTACATTCAATTTGTTATTTATATGCATTTTTTATGGCATTGTTTCAATGGATATTCCACTGTTTACCCATCTAATGGTTTTAAACCTACATATTTGCATATACTACATAGATGATGCCTGTCACATGTTCTGTGAAAAAAAAGTGATATCAAGTATGAAATTCGAAAATTATTTATTTAAATACATTTTAATTGAGAAGTAATGCTATATCGAATCTTTTATATAAGGAACTTTGCATCTTTTTCGTGGCCTTTCCGTTGTTGTTCTTGTTGTTAGTGTGGTCGTGAAGGGTTTAGTTGTTTGTAGTGATGTTCTTGTTGTAGTCGTCGTGGTCGTAGTATCACACTCCCCAATTTCCAACGTACCTGGTTCGTTGCACCTATTTTGATCTCCTGTGTTGCAACTGAATGGAAAAGTGCAGTCAGGGACTGTAAATGCTGAAAAGCAATAACTTTCACTCAAGAGCAAAAGAATAATTCTGGTATCAAGAAGGTTTTAAAAACAGAGTTTAAATCGCACACTAAAAATCTAACTTTTCAAGACTTAAATCTGTCAAAATTCATTGAAATTATGTTGTGCAAAATATAAACTCCTTCGGAAGAATATGATCAATAAAATTTGCAAAAAAATATTGTTTTGGTCATTTTCAAAGATGAGTTTAAAACGCAGACTTTTATTACGCAGTTTAGATACCCAGTTCTCATTCACAAATACATGTAAATGACTTAAATTGAAACAAAATACAGCATTCGTTTATTCGTCTTTATGTTCCAAAAAGATGTATCTAACAATAATATTATAATAATATTATGTTTATTCGTTTTGCCTTAAAATTCCAAATATTTACGTATCCGTCATACGTGATTTACTGATAACTAAATACCGAAATTAGTGTGAATTGCATTTCTGCATATGCGCATTTCGACAACTTATGTCTCTTCAGTGCAAATAACATCTAAACGCTTGGAAGACCAGAAACTCAAAGATGTTTATAAACTGATAGAGAGCAAATAACCAATATGATCCAAATATAAAGCCAAAATTAGCTAAGGACAGAGCTTTGCATGAGGGAGATACTCCTTAGTTTTCAACAGAATTTACAAAAATTTAGAAATTGTTAGGTATCAAATATAATCGGCTTTCGGGTCAGCACCGAAGTACTGACTACTGGGCTGGTAAATACCCTCGGGGACTAACAGTCCCCCAGCAGTGGCATCGACCCAGTGGTAACAAATAACTAAATACCGAAGTTACTGTGAATTTCATTTCTGCATATACGCATTTCGACAACTTATGTCTCTTCAGTGCACATAAAATCTAAACGCTTGGAAGAACAGAAACTCAAAGATGTTTATAAACTGATAGAGAGCAAATAACCAATATGATCCAAATATAAAGCTGAATTAGCTAAGGACAGGGCTTTGCATGAGGGAGATACTCCTTAGTTTTCAACAGAATTTACAAAAATTTAGATATTGTTAGGTTTCAAATGTAATCGGCTTTCGGGTCAGCACAGAAGTACTGACTACTGGCTGGTGAATACCCTCGGTGACTAACAGTCCACCAGCAGTGGCATCGACCCAGTGGTAAAAAATACCTAAATACCGAAATTACTGTGAATTTCATTTCTGCATATGCGCATTTTGACAACTTATGTCTCTTCAGTGCAGATAAAATCTAAACGCTTGGAAGACCAGAAACTCAAAGATGTTTATAAACTGATAGAGAGCAAATAACCAATATGATCCAAATATAAAGCCAAAATTAGCTAAGGACAGAGCTTTGATTTATACAACACGTAATTGATGGATGCGATCAGTAAAATACGTTAACATCCGTAAAATACGTTTACATCCGTAAAGTACGTACACATCCGTTATTCATGGATCTGTCATCGATCAGTGCAAAATCAGTCATCAATCAGTCAAAAATCCATCATCAATCAGTCAACAATCCGTCAATAAGTAAAGGCTACTGATACAAGGACTGTATTATGTAATTGTTTTTGAGTTATTTAGCAAAAATGGTAATTTTCCCCTATGTTCTATTTTTAGCAACAACAGCCATGTTGTCAGGACTCCTCGGAAGAAATTTTGAATCTAGATACCCCGGTAAAAACTAAGACCAAGTTTGGTTTAAATTGTCCGGCTGGTTTAAGAGTAGAAGATTATTGAAGATTATCGGACGCCGGACGGATGGACGATGAATGCATGATCCGTCATTGTTGTGATGACTTGGGATTTGGTTTTTATTTTCAAATTTTCGGTTCACATCAGATGCAATCCAAGCTGCTACATTATAGTGTTTCAAAAAAATCTACGCCATTTATACTCAACTTCCTGCTTTCACATTTGAGCATTATTACAATACTGTTTAATAATGAGTGTTTACTTTTTTTAATAAATAGCATAATAAAATGAAATAAAAAGAAAAAGAGAAAACGCCTAAAATGGCTTAAAAATATAGTTAATGCCACAATTTACCAAATATACCCATGTACCAAATCTTGTTTTCAGACAAATAATAAATTTTAAGTCTAGAAAATTGTTGTCTAAGTTGATACATATTATATTTTTATGGAAATCGCGTGTACCGAATACCTGCTTGAACTTTCACTATAGCACACTATAACATTTATTGTTTTGTGTTCTTTTTTCAGACTACAACTGGTATATTTTGATTACATCACAAGATCCCGTTCAATACCATATTTTTCCAGTATAGATATTTTCATTTTAAATTTTTAAAGCGAGGCTTGCCAAGCATTTTACAATTTTTAAATTTAACTATGTTAAGCCTGTCAAGATGGTGATAAGATCAAAATGGCCAAACAAGATTCTTACATATCTGCTAGTGTGGGCTGGAATAACCCCCC